>JAGFPH010002012.1:38926-79242 GCA_018207615.1 Philaenus spumarius
GAATTGTTTTACACAATTTCAAGGTGTTTCAAATTAATTAGTACATTTAGAACAAGGAAACTTTAATAGTAACTCAAACTGACAACTTCATAATGAAAACAAACTAAATGTTTCCTACAGGATTTCAACAAGTAATTATACCAGTTTTAAATAGTTAGCAATTTTGTACATTTCTTTTTCACTCCACTTTGTTCTGATAAAATCCATGACAACAATGAAATGCTCAAATATATGGAAACATTTTGCCAAAAATATATTACACCCATTTCGGTTTCTTAGTTTCACTAGCTCCAACGTTTATTTACGATAGAATATTACTATTTTCACAACGATATTATTTATATTACGACGAAGAACTATTGAAACTTTTACGAAGGTATCTTTTGAAGGCAATTATGTGAGTCAAAAGCCACAACACGACTTGCCCATTCAATTAAAGCAGGGACTGATTTTGTTCTATTGTGACAGGTACCCTCCATCTTGTAATATTTAATAATAATAATAAAATTAATAGAATGGCTTAGGCATAGAGGCAGGCAGATGATATAGCTAATATCGAGGTTTAGAGTAAAGTAAGGGGGGCATGTTAGTTGGGAACAGACAATCTGGGAACCACCGCGACAGTGAGTAGGCTCATAAATGGGGGGGGGGGGGGGATTAATCTTGCCTTGCCTCATGTGATTTGTTTACTAATTTAGTGCGGGACCAGCAGAGAGTTGATTTAATAAACGATGTTAAATCCACTACTCGTTCACCATCTTCTTTAAAGAACCTTCTCACCACCAACCATCCTGACAACTGGCAGCGAGGGGCCAATTACACTATTGTACTAGAAAACAACATGGTGAATATAATACTACTACGTTGCAATTCTCAACAAACCTGCACTTTCTCACGGTCTTCTGTCTGAAGTAATGCTATATAATTCCATTGTATTTCTCTGCTATTTGTTTTTTTATGGAACGTATAGTAACCTCTGACTTCTTTCCAGTGGCAGTTTTACCCCTGGGCAGAAGGGCTACTGCCCCAGTTTTCCCAAGATTTTTTTCAAAAAATTTGTATTAGGAGCTTAGTTTGGTAACAAAAAAATATTTAATATGTTTTGAGACTTAAAAGTTTTTATTCTGAAAGAAGAAGTTAATGCTGAAACTCAGTCAGTTTTTATTGCCGATCCCCTAAACATGATTGAACTGATGATTACAATGATTATTTGAATATTTTGGTTATTCCTTAAACGTCATCCGTACAGTTTTATGCTCTTATATCTAGCTGGTTGTTCGTGGGTTTTGTTTTTTTATTACGGGGACTTGCGTAGATTTTTGTGAATATAACAAAAAACTGTTTCAATCAACAATTTAGAAAAAACCAAACAAAATCGTACAACCAAAACTGTTTTTTTTGCCAGCAGTTTTGAATTGGAAAGTATTTATTTTAATACCTGGCGAAGGTGTTTAATCATTTTATGTTTGTTTATGAAGGCGTTTATCAATGTTTATTAAAAATTTTCATATTGAGATATCCTGAAGTTGAGTATAAATTAAATTCTTACATCATTTGAACTAAAAAACTATAAAGTTATTTAATTAAATGAAACACTAAAGGTATGTCCCGTTTTTGACTAAGCAATTTTTTGATATTATTAGAACAAGCAACCGGTATTTATAAATTAAAATGTGACAATTGCAATAAATTCTATATAGGTCAGACAGGACAAACGTTTTGTCAAAGGTTTAAAGAACATCTGCCAAAAAAGAACATTAATGGCATTAGATTAAATAATACACGCCACCTTGTTGATGAAGACCATTCATACACAGATTTTGAGAATAATTTGGAACCATTACATATTTGCAGAAAAGGAATATATATGGATGCCATCGAAGAGTATGAAATTTATAAAGACAACAAGGACTTATTGTTGAATGAAAAATTGTGCTTTTCTTTGAATAAAATATAAGACACGGCTATCAAGATCCATGATACCGATCTTAAATAAACAATATAGGCCTACTGCAAAGCTATAGACATGAGACGTTTGCATTGAAACAGTGCCCACAGTGTGTGTCGCGTTGTTTTATGTGATTGTGTAAATGTTTTATGTGTGACTGTGACTTTAAATTCTAAATTAAATGAAATATTCTGAGGATGGAGCATAAGCTTTGAAACGCTTAAGAAAAACAAAGAAAGAAGTCACGTGGCGGAGCCATATAAGGTATTGTTAATTAAACAACCGTGACTTGGTACCAAACAAAATGAATCTTAAACAATTACACCAGCCTGAGATCAATTCATAACTTCAAATACCGTTCTGAAACTGATACGAAATGTACCTTATGCTTTGACTGTGTACTGGTTCAGCGAATCTGTTAAGGGCATTTACACTAATAAACACAATTCACTCTTCAGCAACCTGCATCCGTGTAACAAGTGAACAGGCCTGGATTCCGAAGGAAAAGGACACATGAAATTTAAGGATAAAATAAATGACCAATAACTTCAACTTTTTTTTCTTTCAAAATGTGTATGTACATTACAATCGAAGTAAAAAATGTGTAAATATTACAATTACTTTAAAACTAAAAATACAAGGTTAGTTTTTTTAAATAACATGTTTTCAAAAAAATCCATATTTTGTACAGTCACTCAAACAGATTGGGATTCGTATTCTTAAGTATTACACACTGACTAGAAAATATACACTGATGTAAGCCGACAAAAATAATATCATTCTGTTTGTTTTTAAGTGATCACAGTTTTAGTAGGCCTGAACTGATACCATAATTGAAGCAGGAAAAGTTTGTTTATTGTGATTTAGCTCAAATATTGCAAATAAGATTTTTATGAAACTTTTATTGCTTCTTTAAAACGATGGTTGCATAGATTCGAACCTAGTTAGTGGCTATCGATTTACCTCTGCAATACGTTTCTTCATTAGCCAAACTGGCATAAAGTAAGGACAAAACAAAGTTAAACGTTAAACAAAAAGTAAAAAAAAAAAATTTGAAAATAAATATTACATGCTCTTTATTACAAGCTGTATACTAATTTAACTGTCATGTTTTAATTTTCAATTTATTACAAGAGTTGATACACCTTCTTTTTCTGTAATGCAATTGCAATTCAAAGAATTCTTAACAATTATTATAGGCGTAAATTTACTATATGACCCTAGGCTGTTTTTTTTTCCAGATGATGTTTTACATTCTACTGTTAAATGTTGCATACAGGTAAACATACTGTGACTAAAGACTATAAGTTAGAACTTCAAGCTATTTTTTTTTTATTCTTGCATTTTAGTTGGCGTAGGGTAGTATAGTAAATTTATTCTTATGTATAGCACCTTATTATATTCATAAAATTATTATGCTTTTTGATAAATTAAAATTTCATTCTTTTTGTATCGCATTTATTCAGCGAAAGTTAATACCGATACTTTGGAACTGGTATCAGTTCAGCTCTAAATTTAATTACAAACCTGTTGAAAGTACTTAATTTTAAAAAAAATCTAACTCTAACCTAACTATATACAAGTAACAAATATCTAGAATTATTGCGTACATACCATTATAATATGTAAAATGAAGCAAATAAATATAATAATACAGTAATAAATTACAATGCAGTTGGCTACGTTGAAGAACATCGATGAAAGACTGTTTTCACAAGTGAATCTTAAACTAATATAGCGTAAAAAAAGCAATCGGATGAATTCATGTCTTTATTGCTGGCAGTGTTGGATTTGGACATTTTTTTAGCTAATTTCCTATTTGTAAATAGATTTAAGAGTATTTCTAAAAATGATGCCTCTAAAATACAACTACTTACAGTCATTTAAAATTAGTCTTAAAGTCATACGTGGCCATAACTAATGTTACAGAGGAAAATAAGTGTAAAATTAAAGCATGTGTTTGTTCTAGGCCTATGAAGTCATAAACCAACGTCTTCAGACAATTAATGTTTCTGAATTTAAAACTATACTTTTCAAAATAGATCCGTACTGAACATCCTAATTTATAAAAAAAAAGCTATAATTTAATTATATTTTGGTGCTTGAAACAGCTCCAACGAATTTAATAAATTTAAATATATTTTTGGGTAAAAGAAATTCCTTAATACAGGCCCCACCTTGTGAAAAATTTGTCTTTAAAAAGTAACATTTTTTTTTTTCCATTTAAAATAAACATTACAGCTGATGCAAGATTTTTAGTGTTGATATAGTAATCAGCTGTTTTCTGTAATAACTGATATTACAAGATGTTATAAATATAATAGTTGTAGCTTTGATTATAGGGAGGCCTATAAAATCTGAAAGTTTCTAATTTAGCTTCGATTTTTGAATACCTACCATAATATTCAAGTCCCCGATCCTGCTCGCTTTGTTCACCAACCCACCCGGAGATTCTTGATAAAACCAATGCAAACAGGTTATTGTATACTCTGATATTTTCAAGGAAATGATGATTGATTAGGACAGAGGCACTTGATAGAACAGTAAGCCTTATTTGTGTTTGCTTTTACCTAATCTAAAAAAACTGTTAGTTGTGAAGAATAATTCATTGATTCTAAACTCGCCAAGTTGGTTTCTATGGCAATAAATTGCATACTGTTTTGATATATATTTAATGGCTAAGCCATCGTAAACGGTAAATTAAAACACGGACGATCTTGTCAAAAGTTTTAAGCTTTGGATCCAAATCAGTTGCTTTATTTATAATGGTCGCGTGTCAAGTCTGTTCGCAAAACCCCTAATTTTGTCCATAATTTTTATATTTTGTCAATTTATAAATAGTAACCGTAAATATTTCCGGCATAAAAAGTAGCCTAGATTAATCTCTGAAAAGCCCTCTACATGTTACAAAAGTTCCGTCAAAATTGGTCCAGCCATTCCGGAGATTAGCCGAAACAAACAAACAGACAAATTATAAAAAAAAGTTTAGGTTTTTGTAAACCATAATATGAGCTTAGAAAACAACATTTATTTTGAAATCACAGACACTTCAATTTTATTTAGATGTATAGATTAGTAAGAAGATTGCAAACCTAATATTATTCAAAAGTAACTTGCGATACAAAAATTGCACAGATAAAGAAGAACTACCTACAAAAATTGCCAAATTTCCTTACTACTGGTCACTTCAGGTTGAAATTTTAAAAATAAAAAAATTAAGGAAATGGAAATCTGCAAAATTTAGACAAATTCAAATATTTTGTGATGTAGAGATTTAGTTCCAGTACAAATAAGTTATATTTCAGTTCAGTTGCACAAAATATTACGGATTCCGTTTACAAAAAAACTGGGTAACATCGCAGGCCACAAAAATGAAAGACATTACTCAATGAAGCAGCTGATAGTCACAGATACTCAGGAGGCCACAGATTAGAGTAGAAATACAAATATACACAAAACTAAAAACAGCCTTCATTCAAATCACTGTCCTTAAATACACAATCGTTTCAACAGTACGTAAACATTCTAGTTCTTATTTAACATATCTAAAATTTATCTTAATTCTAAAAAGGAAATAACTTACGATATCAATGTACAGTAATAATACAGAGTAAATGCAATTCGGTACAAAGTCAATAAAAACACGTTTTTATTTCACTAGTTATTAATTCGTTTATATAAATAATGCTTATTTACAGATTAAGAAATAATTTTAGAAGGGTGTGAAAATTGTTGGTGATTACCAGTGAGTCGTAGTAGGCTATTTGAATTTTTAAGTTTGTAGGAAATATTGGGGAATTTTTTCAATAATGTGATGAACGCGTTGAAATTCTTGTAGATATTTCAAAACTCTTGAAGCACTCAATATAGCACGTGCAGTGTTAAAAACCCTACTTAGAGAAGTGAAATTGGATCTTTTCGGTTATGTGTCAGCAGTTTTCTATAGACAACCAGCAAACTTTTGAAGCGCTTTACGGTAACAAAAAACTTTCTAATGGAATGAAATGTCAACCATGACTGCACAAAACAGTTGATAATGGTTGGACTTTCCTCTGCGATAAGATAACGAGACAATTACCAGCGGCCAGTTTGTGCTAGTCAGCGGTGCGGTGCTTTCCTGTCAGTGCTGTCCAGTGATTGTTTTATATGAATTCCATTAAGTTGGTGGAAAGTATTAAAAATGAAGAAAAATGAAAAATGAATTTTACACAATCTGCGTATATGTGCAAACGGTCATGATATGCAATTATATTTGGAAACCGACAACGTTGGGTTTGTTCTAAAACATAGTGTCGTGCGTACAAACAGTTGCGTCTATATACATATTTAACCGGTTCAAAGTTACCGTTTCGTAAAATTGTGTTGTTAATTTACTGTTGGTCACAAGAATTGACATCAATAAAATTTTGCGAAAAGGAGCTGGAAATAAATCATGAAACTGCGGTGGACTGGAATAACTACATGCGTGAAGTTACTGCAAATCATTTGTTAAATAATCCCATATTAATAGGTGGGCCTGGATTGACGGTTGAAATCGACGATAGCCTGTTTTCCCGCCGGAAAAATAACATAGGTCGTCTTACCACGAACAGTGGGTTTTTAGCGGAATTTGTAGGGAGACTAAAGAATGTTTTTTACTAACCGTTGAAAACAGAACGGCGGCCCAATTGATACCCATCATAAAAGACTTTGTTCGCCCCAGCACCATTTCAGACGAGTGGCACAGTGACCAATCAGTAAAGACACGAAATGGGTGTACAAACACCCAATTGGGTGTTTGCAAACAGTCGGAAGCAATTGGCGGCTGGCAAACCACCATAACAAAGTTCAGTGCGGCACACATCGTTCTATGCTTGATCCGTACTTGTGTGAGTTTTTGTGGCGACGGCGGCATCACGGTAAAGACTTATTCAAGCAAATTCTCGAAGATATTGCCGCCTACTAGCCTCCAGAATTCAGGAAACAACTATTCTTTTCATAGTTTCTCTTTAGAAAATGTTTAAAGTTTGCTGACTCAAAACCGAAAAGACCCGATTTTTCAAACAAAATTCTGAGGATGAGCTTTTAGGACCCCATCTCCACTCGGATTTATTCTACATAATATAACCCTTCTGCGCGTTGTAACCCCCACCACAGAAGAATGGAAATATGGTCAAAATTGTTGGGA
The DNA here is from genome assembly GCA_018207615.1 of Philaenus spumarius. Taxonomy (NCBI): domain Eukaryota; kingdom Metazoa; phylum Arthropoda; class Insecta; order Hemiptera; family Aphrophoridae; genus Philaenus; species Philaenus spumarius. The sequence goes on from JAGFPH010002012.1 coordinate 46,042, forward strand.
AATTTTAGATTTTGCCCCTTCCCCCAATAATTTGTTGTAGCAACGTCACTGCCTCCAACCTCCCTCCCCCCCAACTACAATTAAAGTCTAATTACACCTATGCAAACTTTAAGCTTTTAGGAAAAAACTTTTTCATATTACAAATAAAAGAGGATTTAAAACCGTGATTTTGTCATCAATTTAATAGAAAAAGTCACAACATTTCAGGGACGTTCGAACATTTTCAATTCAATCTGTTCCATTAAAAAATTTGTTTCTGCTATAAATTCATTGTAACAGTTTTTACTTATAGTTAAAAGAATGTTATGAAATGTTTTTGAAAAGCAAGTTATCTACATTAACTGTTGTTACACGAACACTGATCAAGTAAACAGTTTGTGACTTCTTCTTTTTTGTCGGAGTTAGGTTGTTCGTGGATAATTGTTGCGAAGTTTATTTTATTATCGTGTCCATATATTTATTTCAATATTGATATCACTGTCCACTATTTGAATAGAATAAATAGTTCTGTCAGGTTTATCTTAGCCAGACAATCAAGGTTTGACTGAAGCTTATTCCGGAAGATACTTATTTACAATTAAGACATTTCCCAAAACATTGCTAATCGTTTAATTTTTCAAGACAGCATCTTCGTTGTATATCTCTAACAATCTTACTAAATAAAATTAACAGTACACATTTTAAATAATTGCAAATTAGGAAAATAAACATTTCAATATTATAAATTTCAATAGTCAAATTTTGCTTAAAAGTATTATATTATTTTATTTATGAGAAGTAAAATGTAAATTTTCAAACATTAACAATGCATAGTTATCATAATTTTTTTTTAGAAATGAACGCCTAAATTTTCTACTATTCCTATACTATTTTTATTTTCAGCCTTGTTTTTTAAATAAATCTTTCTTTCGCATCAAGATTAAAGCGTTTGACTTACATTTAGAATTAAAGAACCAATTGTATTAAGTACAGGCATATAATAAATATTGAAAAATGAAAGACTTTTTATTTTGTTCTATCAACTCTTCCAAACAAAACCAAAATTTATTAAGTTTCTTCTATACCTTGCGTAAAACAGCAAAAATATGCACTTCGTACTAACGTGTTTCGGACGCCGTTTTTCAACCTAAAAAGTTGTGAAACATCTTAAATTATTCTTAAAGGCTTTGCGCTTTTGTCTTATACCTCATAATTGAAAGAAATCGACGGCAACTCATTATAATCAACAGTTTAACCGAGTAAAAATCGATTACTTTTAACACATTTTTTGGGAGTTTTAAGCAATAATTTCCATATTTTAAGCCAACACGTAAAAAATATAAAGCCTTCTTTATAACTTAAAGTAGTTTCCCAGATTATTAATTTATAAATAGAATCCGAAACACTTTGTTACGAATGCATGTTCCAACGATTTTGTGGCTTTAGTCAGACCTTTCGTATTGAAATCATACGGTATACTCGGGAGTTTTCTTCAAGGTAACGAAGAGCCTTAAACAATATCCTTTAAATACCTTTTAAAATGAGGTTTTATCAATTTTCCATCCTCTAAACCAGGGGTTCTCAACCTGGGGGGCGTAGAAGAATTTCAAGGGAGGCGTGAGTGTATTAAAAAAATAAAATATTCTAAATATTGTGAACAAACAGTTCCAGCCCTCTCATTAATGTTATAAAAATGACTGGTACTAAATGCCAACCTAAAATAGATCCTGGATTACCTCAAATAAATTTGTATTTAGTTGTTTGATTTCATATGTTCTGATAATAATATGTTCAAAACAAAGTTATGTGTAGTAACATTAAATTTTGTGTGTGAAATTATTTATATTTTCATTTCATAACCAGCTTCAGTTTCAAATTCCAATTGTACTACTTGAATTAACCACATACGTTGTGTGATGCGTTTGTACATGTAATTTTTAGATAGAACCCAATTGTTAACCTTGATCTAATTTAATAAAACCTTGTGTTTTATGTTTAATTTAAAATAATTAAAAATTTGTTAACTTAGAAAATTTATTTCATCTTTTCTTTATTCATCAATACTTTTTTTTTCAATTTCGCTGACATGCTGATAGAACATAATATGGAGTGATCAAACAGCCACAGAACAAACAGCTAAATTTCAGCAATTAGATCTGATGTACAAGGAAGGAAAGAATTCATTTAATTTAATTAATGGAGTCGCCATAACTATTATATACAAATTTAAAAAAACTTACTGTCCAATAATCTTCGTAAAAATTGGTTTTAAATGTATAAATTTTTTAAAGCAACCTGCTGTGCCATGTAGTTTATCTGGCAAATACTTGTGTTTGTAGAGAAAATAACCCTCCATTTTTAATGGAATAAAAATCTCCCATGACATAAATACAACACCAAAGTATTGAAGCAGCACAATTTCGACCGATTGCTGGAAATACTGTAACTCCAGTATTTGCTCATTTCACTATTAATTAAAAATACAATTTTGCTTATCTGGAAACTAGGGCAAATATTCACCACATAAAAACGATATGGAAATTGGCAAATATCATGGGGATACAATAATGCCTCGACATTCGCGGGCTTGGTGTTTCGGGTTTAGATTAACGCGGTCGCTAAAAAAAATAATGTATTAAATAGCACTGCAGTACATATAAAATCCGTAAATTATTACAGTGTATATAGTGTAATTATTGTATGGATCACATTGTATAGATATCACGACGGTAAAACGCTCACAAATACAACAAAACATACAAGATGGGATTTCCCTACAACTCACCTCTGCGTGAATACAAGTGGACTTGTGCAAATGAAGATCAATGGCATACTGCACTGTACAGTGATTTAGTTAGTGTCATCCATTTAGTGTACAGCGAGTCAAATTAATTTAAAATAAGTGACTTAAATTTTTCAACTAGCGAAAGAGTTAGCTACGAAAGTGTCATAAATCGATCCTTCTCTCGAACGGTCAATAAAATTCAGTTGAGAACTTGATAAGGTATTAGCACCAACATAGAGCGAAAAGAACTAGAACTAAATAAAAAAACAATCAAAGATTACAAGTTTTTTTAAACTTAATTAAAATTAAGTTAATTTAAAAAAAAACAATTTTGTTCAGTTTTATTTTTGTAATTATAGTGTTATAGATTTCACGGTGATAAACATTTCCAGAGTGGACTGTACAAGTTCTTAGGCTTTATTGAACTGTGCCGATGATTGTGTATTTAGTGTTATAAAACTGAAATTATTATTCTGGGGGTTAAACATTATACTTTTTTCAAAAATAAATTTAATAATTCGACCTTGCAGCTGAACCGCCGACGTGAGTTTAGCAAATTTCCATAATTAAGTTTATAGGCCTATTATAGTTTTAGGGTTTCAAACAACAATTTGGGAAATAGATCTATTCACGACGGTGCTGAATAGCTGCAAAATGCAAAATATCTCCGCACGCCACTCCGCATATTGGGAGTATTTTCAATACACAGTGCATTGCGTGCTTCGCACGGCATTCCGCATATTGGCAGTATTTTCAATACACAGTGCATTGCGTGCTTCGCACACCACCCCACGGTAGAATCCACCACATGACTTTGAACCGGGTACTTTTATGGTATTTTACTTTTTGATCGATTTTGGGGGCAAGCGAGCTATTAGGTTGCGTAAAAAAACAAAATGTTCAGAATAACATCCTACATTTATATGTATAGAATAAACTCTAAAAAATGTTTTCTTGTAGGAAAAATCACAAAAAATTGTTTACTTTTGGTCAAAAAATGTGCTTCCGGTTGTTGCATTTTTTTGGCTAACGGACTCGTCAAAACGACGTAGACAACCAACATGTGTATCAAATTTGGACCAAATCGGACTTAAAATGCGGCCGCTAGAGTGTGAACACATATATACATATATTGATTTTTAATGACACCCTAAAACGTGTTCTGGGGACCATGATCAGTGCTCATTTGCTACTCCCGACCTTAGGTCTTACCACAAGGGCCACTGCAATAGCTCATTTTTCCTATGGAAATTCGCTAATAAAATGTAAGTAAACATGAAATTTACTATCTTATGTAAACAAGTGGGACGCCGACGGGCCAGTAAAGACCATATTTTGTGAAATAACAAACAAATTATATGCAAATTATTTATTATTTATATGACTCAATTATAATTTAGAAAATTTCAATTTTTCACCCATTAGATGGCGTTTTAGGTGACTAATATGTTCTGACGAAATGTTGATCTAATGATCCTCTAAACAACCCACCATGCCAATTTTCTAGGAAAAATTTTTCCTGTGAGTTATAACGAATTTGAAAATTTTAATACAAATTTTCATTACTAGGTGGAGTTTACAAAATTTCTCCTTTCGATATTTTATAGCCCTTATGGTTGCCTATCCAACGATATCTATATCACTTCTCTACGACTTGGCATTCATGAGATAAAGTGCATTATGTAAATGGGCGTTTTTTCCACCTAGCTCCTTCACCTTAATAATAACCCCCTCACTTTATCAGACATTCCTATCCTAAGTTTTGATGAGAAATTCAAAAATGGTGTCAAAGTGAATATAACCCAAAATTTGAAAAAATTTGGGAGTCAATTGGGGGTCTTTACTGGTAATTACTGGTAATTAATTATAGGTATTGGTACATAATGTTTTACAAATTTCTATATGTCACTAACATAACCTCCATTTTCCCGTAAAGATTTGGTTTTCGCAATTCGCGGTCTGGTTATTTGCAGTAATTTTTTGGAGCCTATAGCGAATAGCGAGGGATTGCTGTACTTATACTGTTTGAAGTTGTTCAGTAGTCACTCGTGTTATGATGAGATCATTGCTGATATTCTTGTTTTTTGGCAATGTACTGCCGTAATATCAGCAAATTCATACTTGTTAAACTGAATTTGTTTCTTCTCTTGTAGGCTATTACCCAACAGAAAAATTTATGTAGTTTAGCTAATACAGTACCGATAATAATCCTAACTAATCACTTCGTAATGGTTGAATAATCATCATAACAAACCTTGAAAAAGACTACTGACAGTAAGTTGTACAAATTGGTAATTTAGACTTAAAATATAACTAAGATTTATTCAGAGCTGTAATTTACTGACAATTTTAAAATTAGTTTTAGGCTTTTGTTTTAGAAACATGTTTTCTTTTTGAAATCGATCGAGTGACTGTTTGATCGTTCCACAAGTCTTTCTCAATTTAAGGCAAAACCCATCGACTTAGAGCTAAATCCGTTTCCACTGCCTACCTTATACCTTATACATTATTGACTAGATTAGAGTCTCCAACTTGTACGGCTATCTGCGAGAACGTCGGCCTGTCTCTCGGACTGCTTTCCAGACACTTGGATAACAATTGTTTTAACGGTTCCGGAGTGGTTTTGTGGTGTTTCCAATTCAACTCACCTCGTTCCAGAGACGACAACACTTCTTGGTCGGTCATACGAGCGAAAGGAAGTTCGCCTCGGGAAAAGATCTCCCAAACTGTGACGGCAAAAGAATAAACGTCCGATTTGCACGAATAGTCATCTTCAGCGACGGCTTCTAACGGCATCCATCGGAGTGGTATCGTCTGGAAAAGGAAATATTCAATGTAACCAGAATGACCGTATGGGGGTGTTGGGGGTATGGAAAAATTAAAAAATTAAGATGCAAAATAACCCGTTTTAGGCTTTCCAAAAGTACTTTAAAATGATACAGGTATGTGTAATTTTCCACTTCTAATTGTGATTCAGGCCTATTTTAGAATAATTTAGGATAGCAACCATGGCTCATCCCCGCCAAATCTTTTCGTGTGATGCCTCTAACCCCGTAGCCTTGGAACACACAAGGCGTTTTTTTGTCAGCTGCGGATTAGTTACCGTCGCCGCTCATAAAATTTAAAGTGGCACACAGGGCGGTAAAATTTTTGACGCCATCTAAAAGCGTCATTGGGATTCATTAAACTGAAGTTTCTAAATCATCAATCACGAAGTGTGTTATGCAATATATTATTTCTTTTAATGTTTTATTGATATGAACAGAGAGCAACTCTCGCTTTATTATTATTCCGTCGCTGATTGAAAAGGAAGCAAAAAAAAATACTAATTTGGATTTATCAAATCAATAAATAAAAGAAGAGAAGATTTTGGAGCATTCTACACTGTGTTTCCTGATTTGAGGAACTAGAAGAAACATTTTGCAATTATTTAAGAATGTCGGTTTCGTCAATTGACGAACTACACTCGCGGCTGAAGGATAGTATTGTACGAAAAAAATAATAATAATGGTGGTCACGTTCGCCACTGTTTCGGCGGAGACAGTGGAAAATCCGTCGATTGTAGTAGCAGCGAGCAGATGCATACCTACCGTCAAATGTAAATAAACCGATCGTTTATTTTTCCGACCAATGTATGCTCTAATACTCTCCTTCGCGCCACTGTTGATATGATGGCGACAACAAATAATCCGTGGCGGATGAAAACTCAGTGTTCCAGGCCATACACTATACTGTGCATATATGAAATAAAGTTCCAGTGCCTAATTCGACCAAAGATAATGTCAGTAATATATTGTAGCTTTACATTTGCATAGGTATTGAAAACAAGTTACTCTTAATAATACAAGAGTGTATTTTAATATAAACAAAGTGCAAAATATTTTTTACAATGGGGGGATTATAACCCCCAAAACCCCCCTTGGTTACGCCTATGAATATAACGGATATTACTAAAACGTTCTTATTTATACGCAAACACAAACTCTAACACTACATTAAACGCACCTGGTTTTTGTAAATATAATATTCCTTGCTGTAAGTGTCTTTACTCAATGCCGATAGTGATACTTTCACAGATAAATCAGAAGATATCAAACAGTTTCTGGCGGACAAGTCTTTATGTACCATTCGATGGTTGGATAAATGTTCCATAGCCAGAGCTATCTGATGTATAATGGACATATTCTGTCCAACTGTAAGAGGCGTAGGCCGTGGTTTGCTTGGAGTTCCGTCTTTACGTGTTGCTACGAGGAATTGTTTCAAGTCTCCCTGTAAACATCAGTGCAAAGTTACAAAGAATCATTTAGTATATAGCTTAATTCTACCATTTTGATTTTTATGCAACTAGCCAGATGTGGTTGTGTATTAACTTATAACTTATATTTGCAAATACTATAATGTATGTGATATTTTAATAGATACCTAAAATATTTTAAAAAAGAAAGAAGCTGTTTAAATTAAAATCATAAATTATTTACAAAAAGATTATTTTTAGAAGATACCACTTAATTATCTAAAATATATCCAGGTTGTAAAACAAAACCTTTAGGACTTTGGGTTATGATTCCTCATACAAAAAGGAAGAAAAAATGCTTATAATCATAGGCCCGAAAACGCTTCTTTTTTTAGATATCCGACATTTTGTTTTTTCTACAAAATAATTCATATCTAGAGAACGGTTTGACTGATTAAGTTCAAACTTGGCATGCAGTTTAACCTAACAAAGATATATCGCAGGACTAATTAGCGATTAAATCCAACCATGCGTTTCAAATCAGTCAAACAGTTCTCTAGATATGAATTATTTTGTTCAAAAAACAAAATGGCGGATATCTGGAAAACAAAGCGTTTTCAGGCCAAAGTTTATATAAACTTTTTTCTTCCTTTTTGTGTGAGGAATCATATCCCAAAGTCCTGAAAGGTTTTTTTTACACCCTGTATATATCGGGTGTTTCAAAATGAATATCGGAGTTTTAAGGCTTTGTAGTATTTATTACATTTAATTATAACAATTTGTTTTCGCTATTCCGAATATTAATATATTAATTCAAATATAAGACTTACCGTCACATATGAATTAAAATTTGATTCATGAATTTTAATTCGTATGTGTGTGTAAATGTTTTGTGGATAAGTGTGTTCATGTGTAATTAAGTGTTTATAATTGAAGAAGGGAAACCCGACTAGAACTAGAAAATGGCTGAATAGCCGAAATGAATGATGAAAATCAGAAAATTTACGACGATAAGTCTTATATTTCAATTACATTTAATTTACTTACCTGACATAATTTGTTAGTATAATCAAAATCATCACATGTATTAGAAACTAAACAAATTATCACGTCTGCTTTACAGTGTAATTTTAATATTTAAATAAAAAATTTAATATTTTATTTTCTATTCATGAAATCACATACGTTACAATAGTCATTTAAGATTTATAGATTTTGATCTAAAACCAAACACTTAGGAAATCAAAAAATATCTAAATTTGTTGATTAAAGTGTTTGATTTAGTAAGAAACATCAAAGAATGATTAGTATTGCCTATTGAAACAATCCCACCGTACTTACCCAGTCAGTATACTGCAATATCATATAATGAGGTTCCATATCATTGCACAGCCCCAACAACTTGGCTATATTAGAATGGTCCAGTCTTCCGAACATATCCAATTGTCGTTTAAACTCTTGCAAAGGGATCTCATCTCTTGTCTGTTGTAAAGCTTTGACCATGACAACGGTGTCCGCACTGCCTGGTAGTCCTCGAGCTTGTGCAAGGTACACTTCACCAAACTCACCACTCCCTGTTTGGAACAGAAGTATAAAGTGGTTAACCCTCAAAGTGGCAGACTGCAGTCTCTCGAGCGCAAATGCAACCCGCTCGAACCTTAGCGAGAACTTGCATATATTTGCATAATCGATAATTTAACCCACTTACAATAATCCAATCGTAATAAAACTGGCACCATTGGAAAGGAAATGCATTAAACTTTAATTTTTGTATTTACAACTTTTTCGTAAAACGTATATTTACATACGTAATCATCGTTTTAAAATCTGCATATTGTGTTACAGCTATTTCCGCGGGCGAATCTGCATACAATTGTACTGTTATTTCCCACTTCTTCAACGTTCAAGACTATCTACACAAATATTTCTTTGGCTATTATAAACATACCATTGGATTCGTCAAGATTTTATCTTTCTGTTGGTGCCTTCTAATAAAAATAGTATTTTTTCCAAGAATTACTGTAAACCCTTGCGATTGGACAGTTTTTCAACCAATGAAACAGTCCATTTGTCAAGTGATTTTACGCCTACCATATCAAATGTTTTGACAGATTTCTTACCATTTGTTTTGACCATTTTGTACAGCAAAGTCTGAACTTTGTAACGGTGGGAATTAATCCAGAAATAACCGGTTTTTTATCTGTCTAGACGACAATTGAAATGTACATAATTCTAGTGAGAAAGTCTAGTGCGTGGGTTCCCACGGTATTCAAATGTCCCGTTCTATACGCAGTGTGTAGACTGGCGACTTTTCATTAGATTGCTGTCATTTTGTTATTCAAATAAATATAACTCAAACACTTTTGTGAACTAAGGAAAGACAAGTATACCTTTCTTTTCTTTGATTTATCCTCTACACTTTGTTATAATAATATTTCATTTTTGGGCAAAGCATATATTAGTAAATGACGTTACAATCTAGGCCTAGCTTTGTTACCAGTCGTTTACTTGGAACATAAAAACAGTTTTTTTTCAAAATAAAAAATTTGAAATTGATAAATGTTTTTATACAGTTCTATTTAGAACTAAATTATGAAACTTTTTTATGCTTACGAAAAAAATAGAAAAAAATGTTTACTACTTGTTATGTAGGCCTAAAGTTGAACTTTTTCCTTTCGTTACTGAACATTTTTTGTTTCTTGAGCTAATAACTTTTACAATTTCAAAATAAACCTTTTAGTGGCATATTTGAATTCTTTGAAGTTTCTTCTACAAAAAAGCAACTGAAAACTTTTGGATTGGGGTTCATTTACTATTTTTGGCGAATTTTTAAAAATATGCTTGCAAAATGCTATTAACGGGCTTTTTAATTTCAGCTTTAACCATGCCAGTTCTAGGATTAAGGTGATTTTTAAAACTTGTATGACATTGCAGGAGGTAAATAAATATTGAGCTTGACTTGTAAGAAGATACACTAGATAGAATAAAACTTGAACATAGAATCTTACAATAAGTTTATTAACTCAAACGTGTTTCAAAAACAAAGTCGCCATCTTCAGTGATTCACGAGCTATAATAGTCAAACTATAACTGATTTAACAGTGATTCATGTCCCATATTTATACAAAACTCAAGGAGGTGTGGTTTAAGACTACATTACATTCAAGTAAGTAGTAAGTAGTCTAGAATAATTATTATAACTAGTCTAACATTAACTATATAACTAATCTCATAATAATCTCAAACAATACATTAATTTTGTTTATATTAATATAGAATTTTTTATGGGTCCTAATTCATTAATTACAATTATTTTACTGTATTTGTATATCAACTCCTATAAAAGCGAATGTACGTTACGTACATGAGTAACAATATAATATCACAGCTAATTTCACTCATCATCTGTAATACTTAACAAAAACTAGTGTACAGATTATACTTTGGGGTTATGTTTACAACTATAATCAATAATATAAGTCTAGTGAAGCAGTTTAAAAAAAATATGAGTTGAAAAACTAATGCAGGCTATAATACGTTATAAGATTTGATTTGAGGTTATAAAATGAATATAAATATAACATTTTATTGTCAATATATTCATTTAAACAAATTTAAAAAAGAGATACTCATTTGTTTAACTTCGGAAACATTCGTACATCTTTGTTCAACATGTAAACATATTCCATTATTAATTACTCCATTATAAATCATTTGTTCTATCATTATGGAATAAAAGAGCAATTAAGAAGTAACATTTTTATCTTTATTTATATATATAATAATGTATATAAATAAAACATTTTAACAAATAGGCCTACAGTTTTATAACCGTTATAGTTGTACACATTTACCGAGGGAAAAATCTCCGTCAGCATAGTTAGGTAGGCCTAGATAAAGTCTGTTGTTTTTAAATAGTTTTTTTTTTAATGATGTATTTCTGACGTATATCTAACTAATCTGCGTGTGATTTTTCACGGGGCTTACTAGTTTCACTGTAAATATAAAGTTTCCCAAGCATCTATTGTGTTAAGTTTAGTTACACTTTTCAATAATACAGAGTTTTCGGGATAATATGGAAACTTGGATAACCGAGGTTCTATTAAACTCAAACGATAAGCCTTAAAAAGTTCTCCACTTAATATGTATGAAATTTAAAAAAAGTATTTGTAACTTATAGCTACGACTATGTAGTTTTAAAGAATTCTGTATGATTTGCACCATTCAGTACCTATAACTGTTATCACTGTTATTGTTAAAGTAATATAACACCAATGTGAACCATCATAATTATATTGATTTAATTCTGGTTTTCCTTGCCTCATTCTATGCTTTCTTTAAAAAAAAACGTTATTAATAATTTAAGGATGTAAACAATTTAAGAGTTTAGAAAAATCTTACAGAAAATTCAGAGATTTTCAATAATACATTACCAAGTAGCATCATATTATGAAGTTCCTGACGTGGGAAAGCTAGCTTTTCGTAGTTGTTTCGGGAACGTTTCGATTGGTTGGAACTCTGCGACTGTGCTGTGTTCTCTCCATCGCTTCGAGGACCCGCTGCATCTCCGTTCCGTTGTTTCGTAGACTTCATTTCAGTTCCATTCCCGGCTTCCGCTTTTCCCACTAAAGAAGGAAACAACTCTTATTTTATACGCTCAAACTGAAATACAATTAAGATAATACAGACTAACGGTACATTTAAATGACCTGTCTAACAATGTCAAAACGCAATAGCCCTTATTGCTTACACCACTTTGCAGTTTTTGGGAAAAATATTTTCATCCCTAATAATTGGTTACTTCAATAATAATTCTGGCAGAAAAAAGGTTCTAAGCAAATATAAAACTAAACTAAATTAAATTTTAAAACTAAATTTGAATTAATCACTTAGAATCAACTTGTTTTTGGACTTCGTACTACTTCCATATTTCCAGTTTCGTAACAGTTAAAACCATGTATTTTACAAATGTGTACTCTCATGGCCGGTATTACCCTTTGTAGAATCTTGGTCGGTCTAGACAAACAAATTGTTTGCAATCAAAAGAATAAACTGCAATTTAAAAGTGAGACTGCGTCTATTAATTTTCTGGAAGTTTTTTTTCAACATTCAGGTCTACAACAACTTGCATGCTTATGCATAACTGGAACTTTTCAGAGGTAGCCTATGGAGGTGCTTCTTGGACTTCCACATAACGTCGGAGGCAAGGAAGTCTGCATACAGACTAGCGAGTGTGAACAAATGGCACAAATGCCTGGAGCAGGACATTATGAAATAGTAAACACCGTACTTAAAAACTCGGTGTTAGACATGGTGACTGACGCAATTCACACCGAATACGTCTTCTATAGACCCTTCACAGTAACCCATGGAACCCGAGAAGGCTGGGAAGTAAACATAAACCAAGATCTGTGAAAGGAACACAGATGAGTCTTTGATGGACAGCAATTCTGACTATGGCTTATACAGCGCACCACCAAGGACGAACATCAGTGTGAGTCTTAGAAAGCACTGTTCAGTATTTCAGGCAGAAATCTTAGCAATCACTACCTGCGCCCACTTAGCATTATCGAAAGGATACAGAAATAGACATATACTCTCTGATAGTCAAGCAGCTGGACTCAGTACAAGTCACATCCAGACTGGTAAAGGAGTACCTCTGAACCCTAACCCACATTGAATATGGTGGAATTGTTACGGGTGCCAGGACACCGTGGCATTCCAGGAAATGAGATGGCAGATGCTCTTGCAAAGTTAGGAGCATCCACACCATTTACGGGTCCGGAACCAATGTGTAGCACGGCTAAGAGCGCAGTAAAAAACTGGGCCAGGGAAGAGCAAAGCCAGAGATAGTGCAGGTTACCCGTACTCACACAAAGTAATTGACTGATCAAGAGACCAAACACTAAGCTTACCAAGTATACCACAATAGATCCCTTTGGGTCGCAGTGGTTCCTCGACATTGTATTCCTATATAGCTAATAATACAGGCTTCTAACGTGCTAGGAAAAGGACACAGGGGGCACAATAAACGAAGGGTTGACGTGCAAGGAAATCTCCAAGGAGGAGTCCACCACAAAAGAATCTAATATAATCTACATTGATAAGTAACTTGTAAAATTATGTCAAAAAAACAAAATGGTGGATAGCTAGTAAAAGAAGAGTCTCTGTACATATGTTTATAGGAAGTCTTTTCTTTATTTTGACCCATAGGACCCCCCCGAATTATCTCCCCATATTTCAGGATCACCCTGTATGTAGCCTTTGTATGTTTTATTTGTATTCTGGTATATGTTCTTTTCATTTGCACTGTGTTCGTCTTTTGTATATTATGTGACAACTCAAGTGGTTATTAATCCAGCACTGCTGTGAATTTGTTCACCAAATAAATCTAAACTAGCTTTAGGAATAGGCCTACACTTTCATACTTTTATTTAATTCAGTTAATTATGTTGGTTTAATCTATAGATCTAACGCTTTACGTTGATTTAATTTGATTGATTTGCATGATAAATTACACTTGCATATAGAATGTAAACAATCTAACTAACAGCTGTCATGCTAGGTACAGATTGTTAATATATGGCGCCTATCATTAGGAATCATATGAACTTTCATAGGAAAGTTTTTTAATGAATTTTTTTAACAAAAACATGAATTTTAAGCTATTTGTCAATTTTTTGTCAATAGCGGGAAACATAAGCTTTAAAATGATGTTTGAAACATTAATTTTGATGAAGAATTAAGGAAGATATTACTTAGCGTAAAAAAAAAAAAAAAAAAAAAAAACACATTTGAGAAATAACATATAAGGATATATTATTATTCTTACATAGAGAATGTCCAGTGCCTTCGCCTAAGGTTGACGTAGGGTTAGCTTCAAGATACGCTTGTTTCCTCTTACGCCTCCTGTACCTACACCAGACCATTAAACCGATGACCAGTACCATGTAGGCTGCAGCTGCACTGAGTGTTATGGTAACAGTTTTTGTCATCATTGATCCATCGCCTTCTAGACCTTCGATGGAACCATCCGGTCTGTAGCCATCTGGAGCTAAAGAAATGAATTGTAAAATTATTCACGGTTAATTATAAAATAAAGATTACTAAAATATCTGCAGGTAAAATAAACTAAAAGATATTATTTAAAAAAAATTTTAATTTAGTGTGAACTTTACCTTCCTGAACCGTTAATACATATAAATAGCACTACTAAGCTTCAAATGGTCCTTTATCTCTTTTTTAAAGTCTGACTATAGTTTTGACATTACAAAGACAAACACTTAGCAAAAATTATTATATGTAAAACGCAATAACATCACAAGACACAAAAAGTTCACCAATAAAGGATCTTTAAAAACACGACACATCTCCGTACACAAGTACTTGTGGGTTGCCACATATCAGTGCACATTCCAACAATCCTTTACTGGTGAACTTGTTTATGTTCAGTAAAACCCCGGTTAACCAAACTCGGGTCAACCAAAACCCGGGTTATCAGTAACACCTCTGAAAATCAGAAATTCAATATAATAACCCTATTGTAAGCGCAACATTTAATTTTTGTTTTTTAATCAAAATTAGAATCTTTTTCTACAACTTAAACATCTATTAGAAATTAAGTAGCAACTTTAAAAAAATTTATCAATGTCAAACTGGAAGTCCCCCCTTTCCTTTGATGTCGGGCCACCTATTTTCTCCCTCCTCAGAATCAAACCGTGAAGTAAACAAACTACGTATTCCTTTTCACGTGTTTATTTATGCGTACAGAGTAACTGAAACTTTATTTTTAACTTTTACACACAAAACATAGGTTGAAAATGTGGGAAAATGTAATCTCCGGATGGTTCTGTCAAAATCGGTAGAGGGGGTTCCACTGTTGCAACACTGCATGAACCCCCCTTCCTAACTCTGCCACCCTTCCTAAGGAACAATTCACACCGACACATGCACACTCACCTTTCTTTCTTCCTCCCCACGCACCATGTCAACTCCCAAACCACATGTAGTTTGTTTTGATTAAGTTATATAGCCTGGCAGTGTGAACTGCACATAGCTAGCTAGTATTGCGAGCATAGCATGTGTCCACGGACAAACGCTATGTTAGGTGTGTGAAGGCCTTAAGACCATGACACACATGTTTGGAGGGATGCAAGAAACAAAAAAAATTACTGAGTTTCTTGAATGAGTAATTCATATACTACAAACTATTAACTACAGTATACTGTATATTGATATTCCGTAATCCTAAAAATGTAATTTCAACTTAAATAAAGAATATGAAAGTAGCCTACAAAGAGATTTTTTGAATTCGTTTGACCTTCAAAACCTTTAAAAACTGTAGTGATAGATGTTCATGGCTTAACTGAAAAAATTGTTATCCGAAACGGCTTCCTCCCTTTAGTTCGGTTAACCGGGGTTTAATGTTAAAAATTAAGTTTCAGTTACTCTGTGCATATAAATGAACGTGTGAAAATAAATACGTAGTTTGCTTATTTCGCGGTTTGATTCTGAGGAGCGAGAAAATAGGAGACCCGACATCAAAGGAAAGGAGGACTTTTAACATTTTTCGAGTTCTGAGAAAACTGAATTCAAAGTTTGACATTGTCACATTTTTTTTTAAAGCCGCTACTTCATTTCTAATAGATGTTTAAGTTGTAGAAAAAGGTTCTAATTTTAATTAAAAAAACAAAAATTAAATACTTTATGTACAGTAGGGCTTTTATTTTTGGATTTCCGATTTTCGGAGGCATTTCGGATAACCTGAGTTTTACTGTATCGTCAGATATGTCAGGAATTATGTAACTGCATCTTGCTCAACCTTGCAAAACAGTTCAAATTTCAAAATTTCAAAAAAAAAAACCACTGAGAAGCAATTGTACACTCATTTATAATTTCCTTTTTATGTATACTGTATAGATTATCTTACTTCGCACAAGCAAGGACACTTCGTATCGCTTCAGCCCTCCACTGTTACCAGCCGTACAACCGTACTTTCCTTCGTCAGACAAATGTACTTCTTCTATCATTAATGATCCGTTCTCCAAAACATGAAACCTGGGAATCAAACATTTTGTAAATACACAGAATTCAAGTAATTAAGTAAAAAAACATCACAGTTACAACTCTGTTCATGTACCAGGTACCCAGATTCAAACCACTGTAAACAGTTGACATGTGTTACGAATAGGTGGGGAATGTTTAGTAGAACATATATTTTAGTTATTTGGGTTAGTTATATTAGTTGCTAGGGATAGCAGTTTGTATGTAAAGATGTTGCATTGCGTAAAACAGACGAGAAGTATGGATCCGGAAATGTAAACTCAGAGAGGTCATAAGAGGTCGTGTAACGCAAAACAAGGAACTGCTACGAAGGTAATGGTTGTCTTGCTTGAGAATGTCAACACGGAAGCTAGACAGATTATATAAAAATAATCCTAATCTAGAATCAGGGACAGTTTGCTAAGAGGGAGGTCCAGGGCCAGTCTGCTGTGAGGGACGCTGGTCGGGTGACCAGGAGTTGAGATGTTACGAGTTAGGCCAATGTGATACGAGAGAGGCTGGGAATTAGGCCAATCTGCTACAAGTTAGGCTAAGTTTTGTGAAGTGTCGAGCCAGAAGCTGAAAAGCGTAAGACGAGTCAATCTTATGGGAAGGATTTCACAGGTTTTGGGATCTCTGACAGAGGTCAACGGACGAAGCCGATTCTGCAGAAGAACGTGATCTGAGTGAGTAAACAAAGAACTCGATTGGGTGTAGGACATGTCTACAATCTATACGGACGTGAACGATTCTTGACAATAATTCCATGTTTCGAGTTTTTTAATAAATATTTCGTTTTATTCATTGTAAGGTGAGTAATGTTTCGTGTTTATGTTAAATGTGCTATTTGTTTATTTTAACAAAGTTCTAATGAACTGAACAGTGTATATATGATATGGCAATGATCTGAAAGAATAGATCAAAACTGGTCATCTGTGAAGGAAAGACAGAAAAAGGAACAGGAGTTGACGTCTTTTTAATAAAGGTACGTTATTAAAAAAAGAACTTGAGTCTATAAATAAAACCATATTGAGTTTGAGTTTAGCTGAAGTAAATAGAGTAGCTTTGTTTACCGTCGTCTCAATTCAGTCTGTCTTACAAACGTAATATCTAGTAAAGGAAATGTATGTAGCGTAAGTGTAGGCTAATGTCAGAGATTATATGTTTTATATAATTGCAAAGTGTAACACTAACGTCCATGTCACAGAGAAAATATAGAATAAGAAATAATCAGCTGTTTCCTATATTGACTAAAGACACAGAGGTTTGGTCTAAATAAATAAATGACGCAATACATAAATAATATTAACCATTATAATTTTTATATATGCATTTCTTGATGACGCAAAATAATTACAGTAGAATCATTTTTTTTATATAAACAAATAATAAAACATAAAAGCAGACTGTAAAAGTAGGTAATATAAAAGCAGACTGTAAAAGTAGGTAATATAAAAGCAGACTTAAAAAACATATTAATATATGAGCGTGTGTAAAAGCTGAAAATTGTACAGAAACTTTGTTTCAACGAGTGGTTCGTTATAAGCGAACAATATAAAGCGGTATTTGAAATTATAAACAGTTCGATAAATAAATAAAAAAAAAAAATATAATAACAGGACATAGCACAATTCAATATGTATCGAGAACTTAATATGGTAGTATATACAGTGATCATGGAAGCAATTAGAAGAGAGAGAGGGGATCAATCTGTGTATGTGAAAGAACACAGATATCAAAAGATACGGAACGCAACAGAACGTTGTAATAATGGCGGAACGAGACAGAACGTTCTGGTAGCAGTGGAACGAGACAGAACGTAGTGAAGCAAGCAAAAACTTCTACCAAGATGGCGATATAGTTCATGTATGTTGCATGAAGCCGGCGAGTATTATTACAAGAAAAATGTAGTTTTCATTGTAAAATAGTGACAATTTTGGTCTCAATGTGAAGTAGATGTACTTTAGAGTTGGAGTGATTGAAGGAATTAGAACTGATCATGTAAATTGGGTGTTTCTCGACTGATAACTTTTCGATGTGCCTTGGCGGGACTAGCGTGGGGTAGGCTTCAGAAGTGAATTGAGTTTACGACAAAAATCCTAGGTAAAGAACAGTGCGACGAATATAACAAGTGAAACTGTAAGTAAAAATGGCCATAGGACATATTTTTAGTCTGCAAACATAAAATTTTTCATTTCATTAAAAACTAACTTCTTTTGATTTCTATTGCGTCATAACCTAAGATATGGATGATGAAACTTGTATAACTGTAAATAGTTTTTTGATTTGTTTATATATTTATGTCATTATGTCGATGTTTTTTAATTGCTGTAAATATTCATTTTCAATCATGTTTGAGTAAATAATGGTTGTCTTGCTGCAATGTTTTGAATTTCTTTATATAGCCACGAATGTCCGTTCAGCCAGTACTTTAATAGCCAGGTATTCACCCCTGAGAAAATAAAATTAATTAACAAATATTTCTCAGTGATTAGTAATTACAAGTAAATATATGCAGACTGAGCATAAGTGAGGTTATATGTGGATTATCGTAAATATTATGATCATTATTTTATAGTAGTATTGTGGGAATTTAAGTAAGGTGAACTTAAGTAAGGTGAATTTAAGTGAAGGTGATTTTTAAGGTTTTAAGAGTAAGGTGAGTTGAAGTAAGGTGAAAAGTATAATATTGTTCTACGTTGAAGTTGGGAGAAAGATGTTATGGAGAGTTTAGGTGGGTGATGATTTATTATTATTGAAGTAAGGCAATAGGCCTAGGAGGTATATAAGTGATTTTAAGTATTACACGAGCGACGACTTTTGTTTTTAAGGTGGAAAAGTGAATGAGGTGATGAAGAGATATTGGTAATTATTAGATAATCCACATATAGCATTTTTATTTTTGATTTAAAAAACATTTTTTTTATTTTTGAATTTTTTACCGAACCCCATTTTTTTTTTTTAACTCATTATAACTTATCATTTTATTTTATTTTTTGTAACCTTCCGTTACAAAATGGCTCCCAACGTGGGGCTATTAAACAAAAGTTATCATTTTATTTTTATTTTTTGTAACCCTCCGTTACAAAAGGCATGCAAATAAATGCCGGTTAACCCTAGAACCGGTCATGTTAAAGCTAAAATTGGCCAGCCCGTTTTTAGCGTTTTGCAAGCCTATTTTTAAAAATTCGCCAAAAATAGTAAATGAACCCCAATCCAAAAGTGTTCAATAGCTTTTTTTTTAGACAAAACTTCAAAGAATTCAAATATGCCACTAAAAATTAGTTTCTTTTGAAATTGTAAAAGTTATTAGCTCAAGAAACAAACAAAATGTTCAGTAACGAAATGAAAAAGTTCAACTTTAGGCCTACATAACAAGTAGTAAACTTTTTTTATTATTTTTTTCGTAGGCGTAAAAAAGTTTTGTAACTTAGTTCTAAATAGCACTGTATAAAAACATTTATCAATTTCAAATTTTTTATTTTGAAAAAACAGTTTTTATGTTCCAAGTACACGACTGGTAACAAACCTAGGCCTAGATTGTAACGTCATTTACTAATATAATATGCTTTGCCCAAAAATGAAATATTATTATAACAAAGTATAGAGGATAAATCAAAGAAAAGGACGGTATACTTGTCTTTCCTTAGTTCACAAAAGTGTTTGAGTTATATTTATTTGAATAACAAAATGACATCAATCTAATGAAAAGTCGCCAGTCTACACACTGCATATAGAACGGGACATTTTAATACCATGGGAACCCATGCGCTAGACTTTCTCACTAGAACATAATAATTATGTACATTTCAATTGTCGTCTAGACAGACAAAAAACCGGTTATTTCTGGATTAATTCCCACCGTTACAAAATTCAGACTTTGCTGTACAAAATGGTGTAAAGAAATCTGTCAAAACATTTGATATGGTAGGCGTAAAATGACTTGACAAATGGGCTGTTTCATTGGTTGAAAAACTGTCCAATCGCAAGGGTTTACAGTAATTCTTGGAAAAAATACTATTTTTATAGTGACATCTGATTAGAAGGCACCAACAGAAAGATAAAATCTTGACACAAGATTCTTTATAATAGCCAAAGAAATATTTGTGTAGATAGTCTTGAACGTTGAAGAAGTGGGAAATAACAGTAAAATTGTATGCAGATTCGCGCACGGAAATAGCTGTAGACCGATGTGCATATTTTAAAACGATGATTAAGTATGTAAATATACGTTTTACGAAAAAGTTGTAAATACAAAAATTAAAGTTTAATTAATTTCCTTTCTAATGGTGCAAGTTTTATTACGATTGGATGATTCTAAGTGGGTTAAATTATTGATTATGCAAATTTTCGCTAATGTTCGAAATCCATCATTTAACAGTTTAAAATTCCAAGCTTTGGTTTCTGAAGTTGGTGTTGTATGAGTTGTGAGTTGGTGGTCGTTTTGCTTCCAGAAAAACATAGTCAGCAACAAATCTAATTACGCTCGCCAACTAATAGATAAAAACCACAATCACACAAGGGCGCCTATGCTTGGGGGCAGAGGGGCCGCGGCCTTCCCTTAGCTATTAAAGAAAGGAAAACTGTGTATTAGTAATTATAGTCAGGTGTTTTTCTTTTAAGATAATTATTTATTAGATTATTATAAGAAGTATTACATAGAAATAGTTTACACCTAGAAAATAAAAAATGTTATGTACCGTTTCATTTTACATATTATGCTTATTTATATATTTTTACGGAAGTTCAAGCATAAGCATTATTTTAACTTATAGAAGAGAGGAGGGTGGGCCTTCCTCTCAAACGGTTTTGCCAAATTCATCCATCTTGGTATAGCATAACTTCGCCTTGTACGGTTGATTGTATTATTTTTTTTCTCAAGCTATGAATTCTTTTTAAAAATCAATTCAGTTAACTTTTTTTTAAATTTGCCTCGGTTAATACGGAAACTAGAATAACCGAGGTACCGAGGTTCTAGTGTATTTGCAATCTTAGCTTAAAAATTTACATTAATCCATTAAAAATACATTATCAAAAATGTGCCTAAAAGGAACAAGGAGCTTGTTGTGACGACCGTACTAGGGTAGCTCTGTGCATTTATTTAAATTTGTTTCTATGCAAATTTTAAAAGAAATAATCTCACCTTTTCTGGTCAAAATCATTCATAACAGTATTCTTATCCCACTGTATTGTAGGTTTTGGATCGCCTTCAGCAATGCAGTCAATCATCACAGGATAACCTTCAAACGCTTCGGTTGGGTTCTGCGGAAGAACTAGAAACTTTGGTGTCACTGAAAAATTAATGATTTGATTATAATACAGACATATTGCAATAGCAATAAAGGTCAACATTTATTGTTACAAAAAAATTAATTAAGTTAAGATTAAAATTGCCCCAAGTTGGCTGCACCATTTATTGTAAAAAAAAATATAATAATAATAAATCTAATTCGCATTGAGAATTTAGACGAATTTGATTGTATTATGAAATAAAAATAATTTGTAATTTAATCTCTGGGGTAGAGTCCGTTTGGACTGGAAGGTACTGCGCATGAAAAATGAGGTGAAACCAAAAAAATAGACACAGAAAGAGATTGTATGATAGAAAACCTGGCACACATTTGTTGGATAAACACTTTAAATAAAAAATTACTGTACATTATCTATATACAAAGAAATATTTTAGAATGTCAAACACAATACTATTAAATAATCAATTTGACCATATAGGAGAGCATAAAAAGAAAATGAAATAGTTTACAATTACATACCAGCTGGTTTGTTAATTTTACCGTCTTTTTATCATGCATTTTTAAATCGCTGTTTACTTTATTCTGCGTTTTAGGCTTCAGCTTTCTGCAGCCATTGATCATCCACCATGCACCAAATCTCGTGCTGCAAGTCGAATAAGTCCTGTAATGTTCTTTTACTTAGCAGACGACAATCTCGATTTAGACGTGTCGACGGTCTACTAACTCTCATCGCCAATGATGAATTAGCAAGTCACATGACTATATTTATGTACAGTACTATGATTTAAACTGCTTTAGAATTGAAAACCACGCAGCCGTAGTAGGGGGAGGGGGTTCGATGTGCGTTAGGCCAATCAGGAAGGTGCAGATATCATGGTAACCTATGCACCCCGTGTTGCCAGATTTCTGTTAAATTGATTGACATTGCAATTAGGTTAATGTTTTTGTAATTCTTGAACCAATTGCTTGATGAGAAACCCCGAAAACATAAACAATCGCCGATAGAGCGGTATGGTCGGACTAAGCGAGGAGTCAGTTTATCCGAGGTCGGACTAGCGGGGTTCTACTGTACATATTTTTGTTTGTTTTTTGTCTTTTTGTAAATTTTTAAATTGTATTCTGACTTTACGTGTATTGTTTTAATAATGTGTATACAGTATA
This sequence comes from Philaenus spumarius, assembly GCA_018207615.1. Taxonomy (NCBI): domain Eukaryota; kingdom Metazoa; phylum Arthropoda; class Insecta; order Hemiptera; family Aphrophoridae; genus Philaenus; species Philaenus spumarius. The sequence continues at coordinate 68,495 of JAGFPH010002012.1, forward strand.
TGACTTGTTTTATACAAAACGAACCAATGCTGATAAATAAAAATATACGCACCCACAACATCGATTTCAATAGTCGCATTAATAAATCCTTGAGAGTTTGTTGCGACACAAGTATATCGTCCTTTGTCCTCGGTCTGGACTTTGTTAAAGTGAAGTGTCCCGTTGATGTCCTGAACATTATCTGGAAACTCAAACATCGGCTGCCCTTCCTGAAAGCATAAAATAGAAAAGATTTATGTTGGGTTTGATGAAAGATCGAAGGTTCATTCCTTCTTTATCTGCCGCAATTGCAGAAGGAATACTACCTGGAACTACAAAAAAAAAAACTTGAAAACAAAACTAAGGTTAATATTTAAATAAACGCATAGCGGGTACAAGAAATAATTAGACATTACAACGTGCATAGAACAAATTTAAATTGAAAGAAATTGTACTGTGTTTTTAATAGAACTTCTTTTAAAAAGCAAGTTGGCATAACTTCTGTTAAGTCTGTGAATCTTGAGATTCAAGAATTTTGAGTACAGTAATACCCCGACTTCCTCGAATCCGAAGTTACGTGATTAGTCCTCGAGCATCCTTAAAGCTTGGGTAACGGCTTCCCTTTTTGAGGACTGGTTTGGTCATCACTTCGTACCTGAACTTTCTGAAGTCGAACTTTATTGCCAATCTAAACAAATCCCATTTAAAGTGATGCTATTAATCGACAACACACCAGGTCGTCCTCCTGCTACTTTAACTAATTTTGTCCCACGCGACTAATTTTGAAACGATCTTATAAGCTACAAGACAAAGCCATTGAGATCTCTGTCAAAGACTTTTAGAATCAATTCAATGTTTTAGATGCCGTGAGAATCATTGGACAATCTTGGAATAAAGTTTCACAAAAAACTTTAAATGGCTGTAGGAAAAAACTGTGTCCGTTTTTTTCACCACTGAAATTCAGAAGGAATCAGCGCCAGAGCCAGATGAAATTGCTAATGTGATTGGAAAAGTTGTCGACCTTGCCAGACAAATAAATTTAGAAGTGGAGGATAGTGATGATGTTCAAGAACTGTTGGATTCACACAATCAGGAGCTGACAATTGATGAGCTCATAGAAATGGGTGGGCAAGAGCAAGACACTGAAGAACCTGAGTCTTTAGACCCAGTCCAATTAGAAGATCAAATGACAGTTGGAAACTTGACAGAAGGCCTCAGTTCAATTGAAAAAAGGGTTACAAATCTTGGAAAACATAGACTCCAATGACATGCGCACTTCTGCTACAAAACAAGGAATAAAGAAATTTTTAGCGTGCTACAAGGAAATTTTTTGTGAGAATCGTGAAAAAATTGTTGAAAAAATCTGACGAGTTTGCTGGATTTCATGAAGCCTTCTATGTCAAAATAATCAAAATAACTTCGGTTTAACTTTTTTGTAATTAATAATATGTAATATATAATTTGTTGTGCTGTAATATCTAAGATTTTTCTTCTAAATTATTGTTTTCTTTACAGTCCGATCCCAATTATATACTGTACTGTATTACATAAACATAATTGGTATGTATCAATATGCAAAATTGTACCCCTACTTAAGCGAATTCCACTTAATACGGTTATCTCTCGGTCCCACCTATAGCGTAGGTTCGGGGTATTACTGTATAAATAATTACTGTTTCGATACTAGAATCCAATAGCGGAGTACTGTAGATTCTGGATCACAAGGGTTTCCGCAGTCATTTTTACTACCAATGTCGGTTGTATTACGACCTATCCATCGAACTAAGAAGGTTAAACAAAGGAGAAGGAAGTAAAAACGACATAAAATTTAGTTTTTTCCACAAATGTTAGCTGTTATGTTTTAACACCAGTATTCACCAAATTTTCTTTCACTGAGGTGTTTCAAATTACATTTAAATGCCAATATCTGTACATATAAATAAAATTGAAGTGTCTGCCTATGATTTCAAAATATTAGGGTTTTTCGAAGCTCATAAGGTTATTCACACATTACCAAAACCTAAACACACATTCATACATTTTTTGTCTGTCTGGCTGTCTGTTTGTTTGGCCGGGCTGATCTCCGGAATGGCTGAACCGATTTTGACAAAACTTTCATCAACATGTAGAGGACTATTCAGAGAATATTTTAGGCTACTTTTTATTCAAAAAATATATATAAAATTCCTGTAAAAAAATTGAAAAAATTAAAAAATTTTGGACAAAATCGTGGATTTTATGGACAAATGTTGGGGATATTGCATGTCTATTTCGATCTCTGACCATTATGTACAGGTCACTGCTACCCACACCTCCCAACTTAGATCCAAGTGCCTCTGTCCTAATCAGTCATCATTTCTGTAAAAATAATACAATATACAATAATATGTTTACATTTTCATCACAATGGGTCTCCGCCGGGATTGGCGAGCGAAGCGAGCAGGGGCAAAACCCCAAGTTTCTAAATAAAATTATAGCAAATTCTATTCGCATGTAGTTTTTGTTCACATACAATGAATTATTTTGGCGGAAAGAAGATTGTTCAACTCCACAATATGCATTTAAAGTTTAACTAAATCCATACGGAACCTCGAGAACTACGGTGGTACATGCTTCTAAAGTTGTAAAAACCGTATTGAAATAAGACCCTTGTTTTTATTTATAAAATAATATATGTAAAATAGCAGTAATACCTTGAGCCATTTAATAACAGGAGGAGTAGAACCCTGGGCTTTGCAATACACTTTCTTTGCTGAACCCAACTCCAACTTCTTGTCCACTGGGCGGGGAGAGAATTTTAGTTTTTCTGGAATAAAAAAATTACACAACAGTTAGATTTTATATATATATATGTATGTGAGGTAATTGCTGTTCTGAAAAAATGCACCAAAATGGCTTGACATTGCAGAAAGTTAGCATTATAGGGTTAACCACGTTTATAACTGTAGTAGAGTCCCGCTATTTCGAACCCCGCTAATCTGAAAATCCGCCTATTCCAAACAGAGTTCAGAAAAAATACCTATTTTTGTTTATTAACATAAAAACAGGAGGAATTAAAAAGACGTTCGTGAAAAAACGTACATTTATTGTTATACAAATAAGTTAAATAGAGACATACATAGAGCCTAAGCTTGATGAAAACGCCTAAAACAAAATTGGAATATGAAATCCGTTTTGCGGAAAGGAAGCTCCAGCAACAAGCGTCAGGTGAAACGGATATCGGGTCCTTCAGAAAGAAGGAAAGATTAGATACAACAGATAGGCACTAGTAGTGTTGTTGCCAACTAGTAGTGTTGTTGCTTTCATCCGTTTTTCTCCTTTGTTATCTCGTTATCTCGAAGGAATTCTTTTCTCTAATATTTTTCAAGATAATGCGGTACTAACGGACAGACTGCGGGACGACAAAACGGATAGTTCGAACAACCTATCACTTTCCTTCCATTTTTAGAAGAAAATGGAATCTTAACGCAACGGAAGGAAATAACCCCGGATGATGTTAACCTACACTGGAGCGAGGTCAAGAGCGTTTGCCGCGTCTACGTGTGACATGAGTTCAGTTTGAGCGTTCGCCTTATTTTCGCTTTCCTCCGAGCCGATCAACGCTGTATAGAACGGACACTAGCAGATGTTCCCGCATTTAATTTACGCCTTAACAAGTCAATACTTTGATATTATTCATGAAATCCGCCTATTCCGAATTCCCGCTAAACCGAACAGTGTTCGGTCCCAATTAGTTCGGAGTAGAGGGACTCTACTGTAATTATATTGTCACATTTGATAAGTTTCAAATTCTTGACAATGAAATCGGGACGATATGAGTTACTACTCGTCACAGCTCAAGTGTTTTAAGATAATACACACCCTAAAATAAATCTTGCATGCTAAATAAAATACTTACTGACTAATCTCTTTGGCTTATGAGACCAAACAAATATATATATAGTTCAAGTATACATTCACTTGCTGATCATTTACCCACCTTTAACAAACAACATTCCTGCTTTGGATGTCACGGGTTTGACAGCCGTAGTATTTACAACACACGTATATTCTCCTCTATCTAGTACTTGTGTATTGGTTATTGTTAAAGTTCCGTTATGTTGGTTGACATGAATTCTGCTGTCGTGACGTAAGAAAACTTTATCATGTTGCCAGAGCACTTTGGTGATTGGTGGTGGCATTCCCAAGTACAAACAACGAAGGACGGCAACCTCTCCTTCCTCTATAGACACACTCACAGGTCCTTCTTTTATCACAGGTGGGGCTGAAACAATCATATAATAGCTATTAAAACTGTTGTTATTGTAAAGCATAGTAGAGTAATTTTTAATAATTTATTTTCTTATTGAAACTTACACAATTTATTGTTAATTTATAGTACCACTAGCTGACCCGTACGGTGTTGCCCGTGGTGGTTGGTATTTGTATTATTTTTAAGTGTTCAGTCAGTCAGTGGTATTTGGCTTTTATATATAGATCTTAAATAATTAAAGCACTATTGTCATAATAATAAAAGATCTGAAATTATGATTTTAGTAACTTTGATCCCCCCAAACTCCTCCTAAAATTTTGAAAGTTTTCATACCCTTTCTTAGTGAGCACCTATGGCCCTAGAGGAAGCTACATACCAAATTTAATTCCAATCTGTTCGGTAATTTTGGAGAAATCGTGATTTAGTCATTTTTACCCCCCAAACCCCCCTAAAATTTCCAATTTTTTAAAACCCTTTTTTAGTGAACACTTTGGCCCTAGAGGAAGCTACATACCAAATTTCATTCGAATCCGTTCGGTAGTTTTGCAGAAATCGTGATTTAATAACTTTGATCCCCCCAAACTCCCCTAAAATTTTGAATTTGTTGAAACCCTTTCTTAGTAAGCACCTATGGCCCTAGAGGAAGCTACATACCAAATTTCATTTCAATCCGTTCGGTAGTTTTTGAGAAATCGTGATGAGTGAGTCATTAAGTGAGTGTGTGGTATTTCACTTTTATATAATATATAGATTTCAAAGCTTCATGCGGCAGTTCAGACGAATGTTATAAGATTCAAATTTGAACACTACAGTCCTTAAAACTCTAATCTAATCCAATGGCGGAGCTCTGACATTTCTGAATTGTATGGGTTTCCGCCTTAATTTTTATAGTCATCATCAGTTGTTTCACTGAAAACGGTTTCCCTTTCTACAGAAAAGAAGAAAGAAGTAAGAACGACCCAAAAATGGTTTTCTTTCACAGAATTTTGACATAGTCTTTAGAATTATGTTTTAACATATTTCATCAAATCGTATTCAGGTTACATTTTCTTTCGTGATATTTTATTACATTTTAAAGGTATTTTATAAATGAGAACAAATTGCATTTAGACTTTTTTCTTTTGTGGATTTTCACAGTCGTCTTTTAAATTAAGCTTTATTTTCAGTACCTCATAAAATTAGAGGAAATCATATTGAGCATTACTTTCTTTTCGAGATAATAATTCATGAGGAATTTGACTCATGGTGGGGAAAAGGAAGATGTAATGCGTCAATCAAAATTGCAGTTCGGATTACATGGAAGCTTGGGCTATCGGGGCTAGAATTGCCCTAACTCTACGGTACTCCTTTTTATAATATTAGAACTTATGAGTTTACAACTAGAGAATTTGGCATTAAATGGTTAAGGCTGACAATAATATGAATCCTCTACTTACTGGCTACGACTAACTGGAATGACACGTGCTTGGTGTCGGCCATATTGGTTACAGTACAAGTATAGTTTCCAGCGTCTTCTTGCTTGACACTCTCTATAAAGAGACTGCCTTGGTCGGCACGGAGTGGACGAGGACCTGACCATACGACTGTAGCTCGAGGTTTGCTCTTGGGTGGGATACAAGTCACTGGCAGTTCATCGCCCTCTGCGACCACTCTGAAGTCCGAACTTTCAGGTTCTAACAAGTGAGACCCAGCGTCTTCCATATCTAAATAATAAAAAAAATAAAACAATCAGACAAAACTGGGCTGGAAATTCACCTAAAAAATACAATGGCTTGAAGATATTATCAAAGATTTCTAAAAAAAACGAAATGTGTGCGGTCGTGGGACCTCCTTCAAGAACGAAGTTTCATCATGCCTTTCTTTTCTTCAATTCTTTAACCAGCCTTAACACATAATTTTAATCATTCAATTGTTGTTTATGATTAGATTGTTTTTTATACATTTATTTACTGTTTCCATACCTTATTATAATGTTTCCATAATTATCCATAATGTTATTATAATAAAGGTGTAGAATTAATTATAACATCAAAGCTAAGATGGTAAACACAGTTAAATGTCCATTCATTGTAAATACATTCAATAAACATAAAATTGAATAGTACATCCGTCTAGGCCTAACCTAAAATTATTGTGTTTAATTTATTTTACCTGTCTTAATGGCAACATACATACAATAATACAATAACTTAAAATTTCAGCGCTTGACGATAATATCTGAACTACGCCGGACGGAAACGATCATCTATTCATTTAAATTGATGAACTAAAACACATGTTTCTTGAATGTATTTACATTCATTGCCACAGCAACCAATTTGGTAACGCTTTTTTCGTTACTCGTATTTTATATTTGTCATTGCCATAGCAACCAATTAACACTTTTTTTCTTTATGCATTACATTTTCTATTTGTTAATTCCTACCGCAATCCACGTTAAGGAACTTCGTTCCAAAAAACATAAAAAATGTTAAGAAAAATTTGAACAAATCAACAACTCAGCCATGAGATTGAAAACTGCAATACTCCTCACAAGACATACAACTCAATGAAAATATGTTTAACAGAAGGCAGATTTTTAACCTTTCGAGTACTACGAACGTTCGGGGACATTTGTCGCTAAGACCACGCATGTTCGGGTATGTTTTCTATTTTTCTGTTCAAAGTACTATGTCCGTACATGTCCGTTCCTTTCTAAATTAATACTAGTAATGCTATCTGTTATTTTTTTAAGAAGCTGAATTTTTAAACGAAATGTAACAGGCCATTGTTTACAAAAATCCACGACTTCGATGAATGCAGTTTAGTTCGGTGTGCGTCTCTATAGTTAACCTTGTTTGTGATTTTATGTTTTGATTCCGTTTACATGTGTAACGGCTAATTATCGTCGTGTAATGAATGATAATAAAACAGTTTTAAAAAAAATGCTGAATCGGATATTGAAGAGGAACAGGAAAGTGAAAGATAACGATCGGATACTAACTATGATATTGCTTTGCATGAACCCAGTACTAGCGTATAAAACGTAATAAAACAAGTAAACCAATAGAATATAAATGGTCCTAATTTTCAACCAATACTTCAGCATTTTAGTGGTAATGATTTTGGACTAAATTCAACCGTACAAATAGACGAAAATTCTCCTGAAGTGGATTAGTTTTGCTGTTTTTTATAAGAAGCTGATGCAATTTATACTAGACCATACAAATGTTTATTATTATTTTTCTGCAATAAAAACTCACCCTGTTCATCCCATCTTCAACCCTGTAGATAATTTTGTAGGAGTATTTTTTTAATCTGTATATGCTTTTTTTGTGTAAAAAACATTTGATTAGGGTTTTGTAAATGAATAAAAAAACATCTTCAAACAAGATAAATCGAAGTGAATAATAGATATAACATAAAATATAGAAAAGAAGAAAAAAACTTGGATCTAGTTCGGATTTCTAAAACCAAATACTTAAAAGGTTAAACTAAAGTTCTACGCTGATCTGTTTGCCAGCTACGTCATAGTGGACGGGTGATCTGGAACATCCAGTATACAGGGGTGGTGAAAGGTCCCGGAACGGGTTAATATTTTTTTAACCGTTACAGATGGAACTATATAACTTGGTACACTATTACTCTGCATAAATCACTATTTTACCACAATTTCAATGAGCCGCTGCTACCAGTTTGGGGGGACGGCATACAAGGAGTCAGAAGAAAATCTTAAATGAGAGCATGGGTTGAGTTGTACATCAAATTAAAGGTCTAATTTAGTAGAATGCAATTCTGCAAATCAGACTTCAAAAGGTTCACCCTAAACAAAATGGCGGTCCTAAATAAATAGTGATATATCAACATAAAGTTGCTAATATCTCGAAAAGGAAGAGTTATTAGACAAAAATTCAAGAGACAAAAAATGTTTATTTCAAAGTGCTTGAACTAAAAAATTGCTTTCAAATCGATTTCGTAAATTTTGTTTTTACTCCTCCATCTTGGAAAATTTTGTAAAAAATAAAATTTATGAAATCGATTTGGGAGCAATTTTTTAGGCCAAGCACTTTGAAATAAACATTTTTTGTCTCTTGAAATTTTTTCTAAAAACTCTTCCTTTTCGAGATATTAGCAACTTTGTATCGATTTATTTCAACACGTTTAGCGCCGCCATTTTGTTTAGAGTTTAGAGTGAATCTTTTGAAGTCGAATTTGCGCCACTGTATTCTATTAGATTAGACCTTTAATTTGATGTACAACTCAACCCACACTCTCATTTAAGATTTTATTCTGGCTCCTTGTGGACCGTCCCCCCGAAGTGGTTGCGGCTTATTGAAATTGTGGTAAAATAGTGTTTCATGCCCAGTAACAGTGTACCAAGTTATATAGTTCCATCTGTAACCGTTACCAAAATATTAACCCGTTTCGGGACTTTTACTTTTCACCACCCCTGTATATCATACAAGTTGATCTACATATTCAGGTGGGATGAAGATTTATATACTGTATAACGATAATATTGATGACTTACAAGCAATACTAAGTTTAGCAGAATACTTCTGAGGCACTGCTGTGGATTCACCTCGTATGCCTACACAGGAGTAAGTGCCTTCATCAGATGGTCGCACTTTGTAGATCACTAAAGAGTTGTTGGGAAGTAAACCAAACCTGAAAACAAAATATTTAAAGATCGTAATTATATATAGGTTCGAATGTACTTTCTCCACCTTGTAACTTTATGTTACCCGTTTTATAACGTATATTTAAAGTTAAGAATAGGATTGCTCGAGAGACGTTGTTAAAAAATAAAAAAACACAATCATGTATATCAGAGAGACCTGTGATTCAAGGAACGACTGATATACAATATGTTGTACATTTTTTTCTCCTCAAAACAGTCTTCACATAGGCCTACTTCAACCAAATAATTGTTGCAAATATTTTTTTCTACAGTTAGATCAGCATTTTGTTTTTTGTATAATTTTCTCGTTAAAAAATCACATCTAAATTAATTAAAATATTTGGAAGATTCCTTATACAGAGTGTTTCAGGAGGAACGGATAATACTTCAGGAACTGATTATACAGCTAAAAATAATAAAAATTGTTCATATGAACATAGGTCCAAAAAAGCTTTGTTTTCCATAAATCCGCCATTTTGCTTTTTTTCGCAAAATAATTCATATCTAGAAAAAAGTTTGCCCGTTTGAGTTCAAACTTGGCATGAAGTTTAACCGAACATTGATCTATCTTAAGAAAAATAAGCGATTACATCCAAACATGCATTTCAAAATGGCGGCGGTTTGAAAATTTTAAACCTGAATTACTCAAAAACCGAAAATGTTAACAAAAAATGTCAAGATAGTTTGTGTAACCCTTTTGATTTCCTATTGGATGGTGAAACTGTCAATACAATCGGATGAAGGATAATAGGTAAGTTAAAGATAATAACAGCATATGCACATACAATATTGTTGTGTTTCACTGTGTATGTATAGGCGTGTTGAACAAACCAATTATTACACACAACTTAACTATTATCCTTCATCCGATTGTTTTGACTATCTGACAGTTACACCATCCGATAGGGAATTAAAAGGGCTACAAATAAGGTGTCTTGTCGGTTTTTGTTAAAATGTACGGGTTTTGAAATTTTCAAACAGCCACCATTGTGAAACGCATGATTGGATAAAATATAATCACTTATTTTTCTTGAGATAGATCATTGTTAGGTTAAACTTCTTGCCAAGTTTGAATTCAATCGGACAAATATTTCTGTAGATATGAATTATTCATCCGAGAAAGCAGTTGTAGGGTTAGATGTTATTAGAACCATTCAAACGTTTCTAAAATGATTGAGAATAAGTTAATAAGATTTAAACAAACATAATATCTATATACAGGGTGTATAAAAAAACCTTTCAGGACTTTGGGATATGATTCCTCATACAAAAAGTAAGAAAAAAGTTCCTCTAAACATAGGTCCGAAAAAGCATCATTTCCAGATATCCGCCATTTTGTTTTTTGTACAAAATAATTCATATCTAGAGAATGGTTTGACTGATTGAGTTCAAACTTGGCATGAAGTTTAACCTGACAATGATATACCTCAAGAAAAATAAACGATTAAATCCAATCATGGGTTTCAAAATGGCTTCTGTTTGAAAATTTCAAACCTAAATTACTCCAAAACCATACATTTTAACGAAAAATGTCGAGACACATGCTAACTAAGAAAGGGTTTCATAAAATTCAAAATCTAAGGGGGGGTTTGGAGGTCAAAGTTACTAAATCACGATCTCCCCAAAACTACCAAACCGATTGGAATGAAATTTGGTATGTAGCTTCCTCTAGGGCCATAGGTGCTCACTAAGAAAGGGTTTCAAAAAATTTGAAAGTTTAGGGGGGGTTTGTTGGGGTCAAAGTTACTAAATCACAATTTCTCCAAAACTACCAAACGGATTGGAATAAAATTTGGTATATAGCTTCTTCCAGGGCCATAGGTGCTCGCTAAGGGTTTAAAAAAATTCAAAATCTTA
>JAGFPH010002012.1:79342-102255 GCA_018207615.1 Philaenus spumarius
TTTTAAAAAAATTCAAACTCTTAGGGGGGTTTGGGGGTCAAAGTTAATAAATCACGATCTCTCCAAAACTACCAAACGGATTGGAAAGAATTTTTGTATGTAGCTTCTTCTAGGGCCTTAATTGCTAACTAAGAAAGAGTTTCATAAAATTCGAAATCTTAGGGGGGGTTTGGGGGTCAAAGTTACTAAATCATGATCTCCAAACGGATTGGAATGAAATTTGGTATGTAGCTTCCTCTAGGGCCACAGGTGCTCGCTAAGGGTTTAAAAAAATTCAAAATTTTATGGGGAGGTTTGGGGGTGTCAAATATTTATGCAATAGCGAAGCATTGCCGGGTCAGCTAGTTTTCTATAAAACAATACAATTTCCAACTCACAGCCATCGAAATCTCATGTCTCGGGCACTCGTCAATACTGGCATCTGTCAAAATCAGTTTATCCTCCGACTGAGAGGAGTTGTTTATTGATTCAACTGAATAACTTGTTCAGTAATGACCTAATAAGTAAACACAGTGGGTGAAGGATGGTTTGACAAGAAGCAAGACCAAACTGAGGGTTGCTACCGTAAACATCAACCACCGCCAACCCTTTCCCCCTTACCACCGCCTTCTGTTTACAACTTCAAAGCCCAGTACAAGGAGATCTGTATACAAACATCTGGTCATAAAATGTGAATTACTGTTAATAAAACCAACATGTGTTCCGTCTCTTCGGACTTTATTGCAGTCTGTAATATCGGTTATGGTACCATACTGGGAAAACAAATACTTCTCGGAAACTGTGGTTTAACCTTGGAAGTTTTGGTCATAAAATGGTTGTAAAAATTTGTTTACCTTCGACGGGAACTTTTAGTTTTGGAAGTGAACAGGGGTTAAATTATATATAGCCAAACCAGGTGGCGACATAACTGTGAATTTCCTGTAGTAAAAATTGAAAAATTACAATTTAGTATATTTATTTAATAGAACATTCTGGACCACAATCATCTGTCTCAATTGTAAAGGAATAGATATGGAAAATCTATATATTGAAAACAATTCCTGCTTTTTATTCACTCTCTTCCTAAAGTTAATACTTAACCGATTTTGATGATTCTTTTTTTATTTAAATGATAATTTCAAGTTCTAAATCACTGTGAAGCTAGATATTTGATTCACACTTTTATTTTGGTTACATTCCGAGTTTTAAAATTGCATCAGTATACAACTAAATAGGAAATAATTGGTTCTAAACAGCTGATAACCTAATTGAGTTTCAAATAAATTACTTATTTACTTTACTCAATTGTCAACAGATGATTTAGGTTAAGTTATTGTTGATGTGTTTTAGGTCTGATTTGTTGCTGTGTATGTTGGTGTGTAATTTAAATATGCAGTTTTGTTTAGGCTTTTTATTTTTGTCATTCGTGATAATAAATGAAAGTAATATTGTTAAGATACGTGGTAACTGAATTGAGAATTTGAATATTTTTAATAAATTAAAATGGTGAAAACAAGTTGAATTTTGTTACTTTACATCAAAATTGGTTGAATTTCGACCACAGGAGATGCTCGTATTTATTAAATCGAGAAAGAAATAAAACAGCTTCTGTACTTTAAGCTTTATTTTTATAATTTTGGAATATAGTTTAACCTAGCTCGTTGTAACACACCTCAATATAATTAATTCTTTGATATAACAAAGCTTTTTTAAATCTTCTTGAACTAGCCTAGCCACAACACTCAATGAAAAATACATCTCTACATCAATCCCTTCAGATGCCTTACTTTATAGTTATTTCAAACACTTTAGCCTATAATTTTTAAATTCATTTAAACTGATTTTTACATTTTTATGGACCTTTTTCCTTTTTAAGTAATTAAAGAGTATTTTTATACATTTTTCGAAAATATAAAAATTTATCAGTAAATAACAATAAGTTTTAAAACAAATCTTTATATATATAATTCTTTAGTATGTTTGTATGTCACTAAACTCCTAAACGACTGGACCAATTTTTACGAAATTTTGCATGTGTTTGTGTGGCTCCCTGGATGGTTTAAATTCACAATTGGACCCGGTAGATGGCTCTGCGATCTGGTTCTAGGAAAATTGTTTCTATATATAAAAATCAATATTTGTTTCTTTGACCTCTGTAGACTCAAAAACTATTTGACCAATTTCATTAAAAAATTCACACTTTATCCATATTATTGCCAGGAGTGTTTAGAAATTACAATGAATTAATTCTAAGGGCTTGAAATGGGGTAGCTAGCCCTGAACAATTAATATAAATTTAACTAACTTCTTACAAGCTATAAAGCTAAACTTATTTAATATGTAATATAATTTTTAAGGTATATACAAAACTATTTAAATTCGATTACTTAAGTTAAAGGGATGAAATGGAATAACTACCCTTAAAATTAAATAATAATCCACTATTACTTTTTCTATATTCTCAAAAACTACTCAACTAGATTCAACATTTTATGCATATAAGTGCCAGAATTTTTTAGAAAATATGGTCACTACAAACAAAAAGATTTAAATGTGGTAGCTACCCCTTTACAATAAAAATAAATTGCACTAAATTCCTACAAACTATAAATGTAAAATTATTTAATATTACTCTTAATTGATATAATAAAAAGTTCACAATTCGATTAGGCCTTCCTAAGTCGAAACCTGGGACGAAATGGGAAAGCCATCCTTAAAAATTAAATCAGTAATAGCTAAGCATTGCCAGGTCCTAGTAATACTACAAATGTTTGTTTACTGTTAATGTTCTTTTATGTTGTCTGTTACAGTCTGTAGATGTCTACACATGCCCTATTTTACGATTTTAGCTAAATGTTCAGAGAATAAACTAAAACAAAATTTGTATATTTGTCAATTAATTCTGTACAAGCTCACAATTTCCGTTAATTTACTACCTATTGGTACAAAGCAAGACTAAACCGAATACATTACAGACATACCTAGTTGTGTTTTCCAAAGGTCCTGTTTCTTTAAAGTACCATTCCAAGACATCAGCACTTTGGTACACACAGTCGAACCTTGCGACCCCTCCTTTCTTAACCAAAACATCCTGTGGGACTTTCTGGATCCAGGCCCATTCTTCTCCTGTAAAACCCATTCAAAAACAATCAGTAAATTTGTTGATTTTTAATAAAAATAACTACAGGGAGGGTGAAAAGTCTGAGAACGGCTCAATATTTCGTATATAAGAAACATTTGAACGTAGATGTGATTGATAAACCTACTCTATGTAAAAATACTATTTTATTAAGATGTCAAAATTTTTGTCCGCCATCTTGAATCCACCATTTTTAATGTAAATTTTTTAAATAGGAAAGTGGCCATGTGATACATCAATTCAAAGTAGAATTTTAAGACAAAATCAATGGTGAAAACCGCACATCCATATTTCAAACCTTTCTGAAGATATTTTGCATTTATTTACATTGAATCATGTCATTTAATGTAAAAATGAAATAAAGTACATTAAACTTCTTACCTATCAAATTTGAATGTTGAATAAAATTACACATTATCAAACAATCAAATCATAAGGTATTAATTAAACGTACATCAATTTTAACAATAATGAACGAAAATGATAATAATAATAAATATCACAGAGGATTACAATAAATAAACAATGATTTAAATGATATGATTCATTGTAAATAAATGAAAATATCTTCAGAACGGTTTGAGATATGGAAGTGCTGTTTTCACCATTGATTTTATCTTAAAATTCTACATTGAAATGATGTATCACATGACCACTTTCTTATTAAAACAAAATTAAATTAAAAATGGCGGATCCAAGATGGCGGACCAAATTTTGGACACTATATTGATCTATAATATCCTTTGTTATGTTTGAAGTATTTTTTTTGTTTTTTTGAAAACAATTGTCCAACCACTCAGACGGTTTTCTGACTATGAGAAAGTGTCTTTTCTTTAAAATCACGTTGTATACATTATTTGTAAATAATTTTGTTTAGTAAAGACATTATTCTTTTCTGGTTATTGTACTATATTATTCAAACTTAAAGTACGTTACATCTAGGTCAGATTTAATCATGACATCTTTATCCATTCCATGGTGTAAACTTATTATGGCAGACAGCTGGACAAACAAGTCATCTTATAAGGGTTTAGATACCTCCCATACAACACACATATTAAAGAAGAAAATACTTGATTACTTCACTTGGAAATACCTGGTATATTAAGTGCAAAGTTCTTTGTACTCTCGATAGTGCCAGCTTCATTAGTAACAATACAACGGTAAACTCCATTGTCCATAGGTGATACTGACTTTATGTGTAAACGCTTCCCTCGTGGTTGTACCATCTCCGTTTTACTGATTCGTTCCTCGTTCCTGTAACAAAATACATGAACCCTTTAAGGAGTGTAAATACACATGACGTGTGCGACCTCGGCAGTTGTCGCTTGAACAGTATCCTCAGCACACATCCATTGTTCTGTTTTTATTAAAATATTGTAGTAAAATTTTGCAAAATATGCCAAGCCAAAGACTGGGCAATTTATAATATCCTGTTAGCTTGGAAGCTAGTCAACTACCTTTTGCTTAGTTTCCACCTTAAGCTACCCACACACTGCACCGACCTTTACGACAAAAGCAAAAATTTTAAGGAGATGCGCACACTGCAACGACCGGTACGACCGATGAGGACGGATCGGACATATTTTACAGGGTGCTACCATGTGACTGGCAAGGGGAAGCCATTACTGTATTCAGTCTCGTCGAGTGCGGTTGTTTTGCCGCTGTTTCTTGTATTGTAACAAAGTGCGATGGATGTTGATGAAGCGCTAGCTATAGTATGTGTAGTTCTTTAGGAGTTAGAAAAAAAGCAAGAAAAGAAACGTTGATTTTGGTCTCATAATATTAACACGAAAGTACTTACATTTGGCGAGTACCGCACTCTTTTTCCGCAAGTTTTTCTAATACTTTAGGATGACACATGAAAACTTTGAATCCTCTCTAAACATTTCGGAACCTGAACTTCAGAGATCATATAGCCTCATATTACATAGCTCTTCATAATTTTGTTCAAAAGAAATACGTACACCTCCATCCATCTTGTCACCACAGTAATCAAAACTCAAACGGAGAATAGCTCCGTTCTTGTCGTAGGTACGGTGGCGCTCGCTTTGTCCAAAAGTTGTTTCAGTCCGACTTTTTTCAAAACTGTAAAAGTGGCGAATCGTCCGTATGGTCGGTCATACCGGTCGGTGTATAGTGTGTGCAACTCCATAAAGGAACATGCATTTGACTTTTATAAAAATCCCGATCGCCTGTGTCGGTCGGTGCAGTGTGAACGCAGCTTCACCCACTTACCACAAATACGAACCTACTAATTACGTATCTACAAAGTTTTATAATATAAAAGTAATATACAGGGTCAGAGTCATGAGTAACAGGAACAACTTCAGAAAGTGAAAGAGGTAATAAAAATAAGTAAAAATGTTCGTACGAGTACGGATTGGAAATGCTTAGTTTTCTGAATGTCGGCCATTTTATATCCCTATAGGCATTTATCCCATTTTTTACTTTCTCCCCCCTATACGTAGTATACGGAGAAAGTATTGTTTTCGTCCAAATGATCGAATTTGAATTTTTAGTGGAATTATATGTTTTGGTGCTCCCTGAACCCAAAAATATTTTTAGTGGAATTATTTCTTTTGGTGCTCCCTGAACCCAAAAAAGTGGTTTTTTGTGTCTGTCCGTGTGTCTGTTAGGATGTGTACAGAGCTGGAGACCACACCAACGGTCTGATTTTGATGAAATTTGGTTGGTATGTAGGTGTAGTTTTGGAATATCTCCAGGCGTTTTTTAACTTAATTTTTTCAAATTTTTGATTTTTAAGCGGTTTTACCCCCCAAAATGGCCCAAAAACAAGAAAAATCTAAATATCTCTAAAACAGCTCTGACGATTTTGATAAAATTTGGCTTATTTGTAGCCCTTAATGTACCCTACCATATGCAAAAAACCGCATCTTTCTAAAAATTCTCGTTTAGGTAATAATAATAATAATAACAGATTTTTGGGGGTTTTTGGCCAAAAAGGGGTTTTTTTTTCAAAATTTTTCAAAACCTTTCTTCGTGCATCTATACAGGCCTAATTGACATGTTTGGTGCAAATTTGTTCGAAATCGATCTAATCGATTTAATAATAATATTATAATATAAAAATATAATATTATGGATGTATGTTACATGCATCTAATATTTTTTCCATGGTATGTCCTACTTTTGCAATTCTAAATAACCACCTCCTATGCTAGTCTTGGGAAGGTATAAAGTTTCAACTGGGAGAAAGTATGTGGCAGTTATCTGGTACCGTTTATTAATACTATTATTTTTAAATTAATTTAGTTTAAAAAATCCTGAAAGTAAATCCTAGAGAGTAGGAGGGTGAAAGGTAAGCAAACATTGGTTGGCTAGCATCCAAACTAAACATTTTAAACCGAAAGTTTGTTGAAATTTTTAAATATAAAACTACATTATTTTTTAATAAGGCAAAATAGTTTGACCATTGTTACAAAGTCTTGAATTTGATTTTTTTTTTTTAATACTTAGAATTCGAAAACAAAGGCATGTATTGAAGAACGGCTTACGCCATTGTTTTTTTCTTGAAATTTCACATTGAAATGACATGACGCATGACTACCATCGCATTTAAAAACATAAACTTGAATCCAGTATGATGGACAAAAATTCCAGAACTACCAAAATGTAGGATTTTTAAACTATGCAGTTCCGCATAAGCTTCTTTCACCATGTACATACGCAATGTAAAGCCGTTTCCATACTTTAGATCACCCTGTGTGTAAATATTCAAATTGGCGACCGTTTAAAATATTTAAACGCAAATCTCAAAAACTGTAAATTTGACGACAATTTTATAAGACAAAATATTTATATTGTTTAGTCAACAACAAAATGGATTTGTCTGTACCTTGAATAATAACCAAGTTATTGTAAACAATAGGTAATTGCCAAGAACACAGAAAACATATAAAACTACTTTTTATTTGTTATTAAATCAACAACTCAGCTGTTACAACACAACAATGGAATGGCACATTTGGTCATTTGTAAACAATAGGTTTTGTTTGGTTTCTATTAGTTCTTCTATTGAATTACTGCAGTTAAACTTGATTCCAAACTAAGTTTGCTTTATTAATTATCTTTTAATGCCTTTATATAGTTTTGAGGAATATGCAAATATGCATTTTGTATATGGTGCTGCTAGGAAAATAGTGCTGAGGCAACAGAAATTTACATGGAACAGTTCCTTAACGGAAGAACACTTTATCGTAAATCTTTTGAGGCTGCCAAACTCAAAAACATGCTTGGACGCAGCCGTTTTGAGATTTAACACTTTTAGAAGTTAAATCAGAGTTAAGTTGATACACAGGTATTAGCTATTTTGGTCCTTAAATAATAGCTTTTATAGATTGTAACATTTTTATTTTTTATTTAAAATAACATGTAAAATTTGATTTAATTTGTACATTGGCCATGTTTTAAAATAGTTTAACAGCATTTAGTCACTCAATTTCATCATTGAGTTATGATTCGTACTGAAAAAATTTCTGCAAAAACATGTTTTTTGGCAAATTGTAGTAAGTAAACGGTCCAGCCGATTTCAGTTTTCTTTTTTACAAAAATTCTACATTTGTATGATCTTCAACTTGAGGTAGGTTGCAATTACAGATCTTTAAGTTTGTGGAGAGGGTGGTTGGAGTACAACCTTTTGTTTTAAATATTTAAAAATGCGTTCTCTCTATTAATATAAATATTGATAGAATTAGAATCTTTTTAAATTGTATGAATTCTAGTAGGAGACTGGAAAATTTTAAAATAAAAAGCCAGTATAAGACCAGGCAAAGTACTGAAAAATAAATAAATTTTTGCCTACAGCTCCGATTTGGATGCAGTTTTCTGCATCTTGTTCAGAAACATACCAGGAAAAAAGTCTACATATGACCAGTTTTGCGTGAAACTTCGGGGGCTTTTGGGGGTGCTGATCTCAGTTCTGACCATGCAGAATGCCCCTGGTATACCGGAGGGCTCTGGGGGGCATGGGGGGAAATTTATGAAGTTGCGATAGGACTTGAAAATTTCCTCTCGAAGGTTTTTTTTTTGCACTGATTTCAATTCTGACCATGCGAAATGGGGGCTCTGGAGGGGCGATATGCATAATCTTTTATGAAAAGAAGAAGACATTATAAAATTTTCAAAGGAGAGAGAAAGATAAATTCAAACATTTAAAAAAAATTATGTTTATTCTGTAATAGTAGCGAAAATCTGGAATAGTAAATACAAACATACGTAATGTATAAAATAAAAAATTCTCATATACACAATTCTTGATTTCCAAAATTATTTATAAGCCGCCATTATCATCGTCGACTTCTTTCTCACTTTTCGTTGGTATCCATATCGCCTGATGGGTTTGAGCAGTTGGTGCTTAAACAATTCTTACAAGAAATGGTGCAGGCAACGTTATGCTTCCTGCATCCGCACGCTGGGCCGCAGCCTGTAGTGCAGGCGCAGGAAATCATTTTAATGATTGTTGGTGGGCCTGCATCCTGCGTTATGGTGACTGGCTGAAGCTCCCCACTATCCAACTCCCAGCCCTGTCGCAACTTCATTTCCCACGATCAGAATTGAAATCAGCGCCCCCAAAAACCCCCTAGAGGAAAACTTCAAGTCTTTGTTGCAATTTTACAATTTCGCCCCCTGGTGTACCGGGGACATTTCGCAAGGTCGGAAATGAGATCAGCGCCCCTCAAAACCTTTGAGTACCAATTTTCGCGGCTTTTCATCGATTTTTAGAGGTTTCAAAAAAACTATGCACTTTTAGGTGCACATTTCCGCTTTCTCCCGAAACTGGTCATATTATGTAGACTTTTTCCCAGGTATTTTTCTGAACACGATGGAGAAAACTGCATCCAAATCGGTGCTGTAGGTAAAAATGTATTTATTCGGGTCGAAATCGTACTAGTTAGCCTGGTCTACTTATACATCCATTAGAAAATAAAACTTACCTAAACCATTCAGTATTTAGGTCCCCACTACCATCCACATGGCATTTAATGGTGACATCCTCCCCTGGTTTGATGTCTTCTCTTATTTCAGGGCTTTGAAGCTGGACTTCTGCTGTCTCTCCCAACCCTGTAACAATAACAACAAATTGTAAGTTATTTTCTCTTAATATAAGCCAGCTTTAGCTAAAACAAATAATTAATTCAGTCTTGAAATAGTTTTAAGTGTTTATGAAAAACTTGTAAAATAAACGGTACCAGGAACTGGCACATACTTTCTCACAAACATATTTAAATTATCAAACAGATTCACTGTGACTTGAAGGGTGGGTTGGAGAGGTGATTTTTTTATTAAAGTTTGAGATTAACTAATAAATATTATTATTATTATCTAGAGAGAAAACTATTCGATCGATTTCGAACAAATTTGCACCAAACACGTCAATTAGGCTTTTATAGATGCACGAAGAAGGTTTTTGAAATTTTTTGAAAAACAACCCCCTTTACCCCCTTTATGGCTAAAAAACCACCAAAAATCAGTTATTATTATTATTATTAGCTAAACGAGAATTTTTAGAAAGATGCGGCTTTTTGCATATATGGTAGGGTACATTAAAGGCTACAAATAAGCTAAATTTTATCAAAATCGTTAAAACCGTTTTTTTATAAAAAAATAATAACTGATTTTTTGGGTTTTTTTGCCAAAAAGGGGGTTGGTTTTCAAAATTTCGTGCATCTATACAGGTCTACTTGACATGTCTGGAGCAAATTTGTTTGAAATCGATCGAATAGTTTTCGCTCCAGCTTTGTATACATACAGACATATATACAGACATACAGACATACATACATACAGACAGACATTTTGTACAAACCACTTTTTTGGACTCAGGGGGTCCCAAAACGGATATTTCCACAAAAATCTCAACATCAATTTTTTTTGCGATCACTATACTTTCTCTATACTATAGTATAGCGAGAAAGTAAAATCTTTCAAATAGGAGATCTTGTGACAAAGCTTCACCAGGCTAAAAATAATAACTGTGTGTTCACAAAACACATGATATAAACAAGACTTTGTTAGCGAATTTCCATAGGAAAGATGAGCAGTGGCCCTAATGGTAAGACCTGAGGTCGGGAGTTTTAAATGAGCACCGACCATGGTCCCCAGAATACGTTTTGGGGAGTAATTAAAAATGTTATATGTTTTCGCACTCTAACGGCCGCATTTGAAGTCCGATTTGGTTCAAATTCGGTAAACACGTTATTTGTCTATGGACGAGTTCGTTAGCCAAAACATCCAACAACCGGAAGCACGCTTTTTTGACAGGAAGTAACATATGTATGTATGTGTTCGCACTATAATAAAATTTTTTTGGGGGTTTTATCTAAAAAAATAAATGTTGGATATTATTCTAAACACTTTGTTTTTTTTACGCGACAGTACAGATCGCTTGGTTCAAAATCGGTCAAACGTAAAATACCATAAAAGTAACCGGTTCAAATCCAGGTGGTGATTTTACCGTATGATCATCTTCTGATCCGAGGTCGACGCTCGAGTTGAAGCTGGAGGCTTAGGTGCAAACAAATTCTACTAATATATTTCGTACACACAGGCAGCTATTCAGCGCCTTCGTGAGTAGACCGATTTCCCAAATAGTAGGTTGAAATATTTTGGAAATTCTCTCAACTCAGGTCAGCGCTTCGGCCGAGTGGTCAAATTATTTATTACAGCATCTGATAGATGGAAATGCGCTACATGGCTACTCCAGAAAACATCCGCGGAAGAGATGGCAGTGATGTCTTACCACAAGGGTCACTGCATAGCTCTTCTTTGCTATGGAATTCGCCAATAAAGAGGGTTTTCGATATTCGTCGGAGCAAAATCTCCATGAGCTTTAGTAAAAACCTCTGCACAGCTCTCGACAGCATTGTCTGGTCTGTTGCGTCCCATTTAGATGACCTGGAAGAGACTGTGACCTTCCAATCGGTTGTGTTACGCTAGAGAACTGTCTTCAGCCCGGATTAAAGGAAATTCAAAAGACATTTGGTATCAGCAGGACTGAATTACAGCCCACACTGCTCGCCTTTCAATGAGAGAGATGTTTCCAAAACGAATCGTGATTTTGAGAGGCGATATTGGTTGGCTTGCTCGCTCCCTCGATTTGTCATCCTGAGACTTTTTCACTGAGTTTATTTCAGACGATAAGGTTTTCCAACATCGGCCTCAAACTGTCGAAGTTCAGCTTCGGCCGTACACCACCAATAATAGCCGAAATCAGAACGATGTTATTTTCAAAGCTCTAGTGAGAATAAACTAGATATTAAAGCTTTAAAAAAACAACAACAAAAAAACAATGTTGTTTACATAGTTTTTATTGACCACTACTCATTCCGCCGCAACCTGTGCCTTTATTAGCTTTTAAGGAACGTCATTGTGCAGAAAGGCAGACGGATTAACGTATGATTATACAGGGTGCAACATAAGTGCCAAACTTTGGGGAATCTATATATATTAAAGCGAAATACCACTCACTCACTCACTCACTCACTGACTCACTCATCACGATTTCTCAAAAACTACCAATCGGATTGAAATGAAATTTGGTATGTAGCTTCCTCTAGGTCCATAGGTGTTCACTAAGAAAGAGTTTGAAAAAATTCGAACTGTAAATAAAAATAAAAAACAATTTAATGTTAAGTTAGATAAAAAAAGATCTGAAGTTTATCGAAAAAATTCGAAATTTTAAGGGAGGTTTGGGGGGATCAAAGTTATTAAAAAACGATTTCTTCAAAACTACCGAACGGATTGGAATGAAATTTGGTATGTAGCGTCCTCTAGGGTCATAAGTGTTCACTAAGAAAGGGTTTGAAAAAATTCGAACTGTAAATAAAAATAAAAAACAATTTAATGTTAAGTTAGATAAAAAAAAGATCTGAAGCTTATCGAAATAATTCTACCTAAATTTGTAGTAGGCTGTATTACCTTTAAGAAAAATTAAGAACCAGCAAAATTCATTAAGTACTTTTATAGTTATATCGCTTCAAAAATGATTCGGCAAAATCATCGAAATCACAGTTTAAAATGTTTTTTTCTTATGATAAAAGTCAAACATTTTATGTTTTATATTTTTGTATTTTTTTCAGCACATACTACACCAGAAAAGAAATTGTCAAAACATTTTTAACATTCATACAAAATCTCACCCTTTTCAGTAGCAAATCCCTTAAGTTATGTGTAATAATTGGTTTATTCGACCCGGCCCCTATACCAACACAGTAAACACAGCGAAAACGAAGCGTTTTCGGGTTTGCGCTTATATAAGAATTTTTTTTCTTTTTTCGACCCACAGAACCGTTCCCCGAAGTTTGGCACTTTACTTATGGGACACCCTGTATAAGCTCAATATTTTAATTCGATAATTAAATCAACTCGGGTAAAAAGAAGTAAAACTTTGTGCCCATGAGACCGTCCAATGAACAGTATAGAACAGAACGTATACAGTTATTACCTAACAAAATAATTCCATTAGCGTAATTAATTTTGTTGAAAGCAGAGATAATGTAAACTGCTTCGAGTCCTCGAGGTTTCAAAAGAGACAAATAATTCCGTAATATTTTAATTCGACAACACTTGTAATGAACTTATTAACCGAACAGAATAATCCCATCACGGCAAACATAATTAAGTTTTAGAAATGCGACCCACACCAGGCAGCGTATTCAGTGTTTTAACCCTTCTTTTTTTTTATAATTTGTGCATAATTTAGCACTCGAAACATTCTTACCTCGCAGAATGTATTCTCTCGTTGCACGACCCACCCTCGTAGACTCATTAACCCTCAGGACTAAACTTCCACCCCTATTATATTGTCTCCTTATCAATAACCCTAGGTGCTATGCGACCTTCTTTCTGGGGAAACAAACGTCGATTTCTTTACTCCGGCAGTACAATGCTAGTTAGCGAATTTCCATAGGAAAATTGAGCTATTGCAGTAGCCCTTATGGTAAGACACAAGGTCGGGAGTAGCAAATGAGCACCGATCATGGTCCCCAAAACGTGTCATTAAAAATCTAGCGGCCACATTTTAAGTCCGATTTGGTTAAAATTTGGTACAATTGTTGGTTGTCCACGTCGCTCGGACGAGTTCGTTAGCCAAAAAAAAACAGATAATCAGAAGCACGTTTTTTGACCGAAAGTAACTATTTTTTTAGATTTTTCCTACGAAAATAAATTTGTTTTTGAGTTTTTTCTACAAAAAATATAAATGTAGGATGTTATTCTGCACATTTTGTTTTTTTACGCGACCTTATAGCTCGTTTGGTTCCCCCAAAATCGATCAAAACGTAAAATACCATAGAAGTACCC
Organism: Philaenus spumarius; assembly: GCA_018207615.1. Classification (NCBI taxonomy): domain Eukaryota; kingdom Metazoa; phylum Arthropoda; class Insecta; order Hemiptera; family Aphrophoridae; genus Philaenus; species Philaenus spumarius. The sequence continues at coordinate 92,784 of JAGFPH010002012.1, forward strand.
GGTTCAAAGCCATGTGGTGGATTCCACCATGGGATTGGCGTGCGAAGCACGCAATGCATCGTGTATTGAAGATACTCCCAATATGCAGAATGGCGGCGAACCATTTTGCAGCTATTCAGCACCGTCGTGAATAGACCTATTTCCCAAATTGTTGGTTGAAACCCTAAAACATGGCCTATAAACTTAATTTTAGAAATTTGCTCAACTCAGCGGTTCAGCTGCATGATCCAGTTATTTACCTTCAGTTTTCAGTGTTGATATTATGAAAATTATTATGAACAACTTCTTTTGAACATTAGTGCTAAATATATAATAGATGAAATAGTACATGTTCACTTTTCAGTGTTTAAATTCCCTGAATCTATTTAACTGTACTTGCATCAAAATTCTTATACCAGCCGCCTCACTCAACCCTAAAATTCAAGTTATAGATTTCAGCAGAACAAAATAGGCTCACCTGAATATAAAATACTAGAGGAAACCCCTTCCCTCACATTAACCTTCTATACACATAATGATGTTATGTTTTCTTTATAATAAAGGTGTAGGATTAATAATAACCATAAAGCTAAGATGGTAAATAATGTTAATGTTCAAATCAAATTATTTCGTATTTTTTGTAACAGCAGTTAGAATAAAGGTTAAAAGAACCAGCAAGGCTCAGGTCTACACTTTAATAAAAATATAACATAAAAGTTAGAAATACAAATAATTGCTTCAAAGTTTGAAAACCGGAGTTAGTGGAAATATTAGAGCAAACAGCTGATTTATCTCTTGTTTTATTCAATTGGTTGCTACGGTAATAAATGTAAATACATTCAGGAAATAATGGTTAGTTCATCAGTCTAGGCCTAACCTAATTTTTTCCCCTTTAAATTTACAAATATTGAAACAAAAAATGTTTTTATCAAAATGAATTATATGTTACCCTATGTTACTCAGGGATAGTGTAGCTTTTTATTAGTAAAACTATTTTTTCAACCGGTTCAGTAGTTCCACAGATTACCCCCTACATACAAACAAACATACAAACAAATTTTACCTCTTTATAATATTAGTATAGAAGAATTGTTGTACATAACATTTTATTTTAACATTTCAAATTTAGAGTCACTCTATTTGATAGCTTGAAATTGGCTTGGAATATTCATTTAAAAATAAAGAACATGGAAGTTTTAAGACTTTTGTACAAAAGGACTTTTGTAGGGCTTTTTAAAAACTTGCACTTTTTAGTATTTTTTTAATAGTAGTCTAAATTTTTACTACTTTTTAACATACTGCTGGAGGTGTCGTCATGAAAAAAACTGTGTCAATAGCTTGTGTTACAGTAAGATTGAGAAAAGAAAAATTCCTCAATTTTTAATGTTTATATCATCGGGAGGGGAGGGGATAAAATGTTCTGTGTAGTGCACGGGAAGGACTTACCTATGAACAGGTAAAGAAAACAGTCGTTTTCAGTGCAGTAAATGAAAATTAATAAACTTTAGGAACACGAGTTTCAGCTTTGGTATGCCTACAAGGAGAGGAGGACTCAATGATAAGAAATACTTTTTCCTGACTGTCTTTTACTATTTTTCATTTCCCTTACTTCTCCTAACCGTAGGAACCCTATACTAATATTATTACCTCAGACAAAAAGAAAAGGAAAAATAAATCCTACCTAATTAGATACAACGTGTAAAATCAAATTTGAGCTATTTAAAAATGTTATTTAAATATCATTTATATGTTTATACAAATGATTACAGCGAGTTATTCGACCCCAAGCCCGCAAGCATCGCTTTCATTAGCCCAATGTACAGAGACACAACCAAATTAGCCCTGCAGATGCTCGGGCACGGAGAGGTGAGGGGCGTGCTGCGGGGGGGGGGAGGTTGTGCTTTTGTCCCGTCCGTCAGTCTGGCCAATTGTAAGGTTTCCCCTCGCACACAGCAAATAACTGATTATATACACTAAATGGCGTTCGGAGTCCCACAGTACAGATCGCCGGAAATACTTCGTTAAACCGTGAAAGGCTGGAATACATTTCTACCCTTAGGAATGTGTAGGCCTTGTCGGGGAACTCGCTAACATTCCGAAAAAAGGTGATCGGTTTATTCTGGGTTCTTTTAAGATCTTTAACATTAACGAAAATGGAACAGATAAACGAGGAAATGAAGCCACAAGTTCCCACGGCACTTCCAATCTCATTATCCATTGTGTTGATCCAGAAAAAGTTCTTAGAAATATAACTTCTACAACATTTCGTTTTATATAAACATAGTTTCCAACCAACACAACCCAAGCTGTAGACCGGGTTGTCAATCACATCAGCTTTGAAACGAGCCAACCACCGTTTAGTTTACTTCCGCCCTCCTTTCCTCTAACATAATGAAAAGCAACCTGGTCTCTAGCAGGCGTAAATTCGAACCCGGATCTTCAGCTCTGAAAGATACCACGCTGTCTACTCGGATAAGGCTTGCCCTAAAAAATCCCCGATAAATTAACAACGATTAGTTACTTTACCTTCTAAGTTAACCTCACCAAAAACGATCGTAACTTCAAGGTGCATACAGACGTTTGCGGTAAGAGGGCGGAAATAACGTAAACAGTGGTTGACTCGCTTTAAAGCTGACAGGTATGATTATCTGTTTTTCGGCTTTCTATATTACACTTTACTGCACAGTATTGAAGTAGCCCCCCCCCCCCCCCATTGGATGTACAGAGTCCATCATAGCAAAGTAACGATCAAAATTCATTGACGTCATAAAGTGCTGAAGGGATCGTTTGATTCTGGCCTACTTTTTATCGACGATTTTTATGAATTAACCTGTTCAGGTAGAAATTTCCCACAAAGAATAATTCCCATAAAGGCTAATAACAAGCCGAGCTAAGTACCTTCATAACGATTACACAGCTTTGAACTTTGCAATAACTAAATGGTCCATTAGAACCGTTCTTTTTACCAGATGCAATGCCAACTTAACAGCGATTATTATATATCTCGAGTATCGAACAATATTATATACTTTAAACTTTGCTTTACTATTGAAATATATAAAAATACTTTTATTGAAATTGGAAAAAGAAATGCGCGGTAATGTTGCTTTGCTATTGGTCTACTACAACGTTTAGAGTATAGTTCGGTAATGTACGCCATTGGAGAGTTTCCCTTAATCAAAGCTGCACTTAATTTAATGTAGTTCTAACTTCAATTCTTTGTTGTGGCGGTCGCGACTGTAGACTGTGTAAAAGTCTGGAACGGCTGGATTTCTCGGCTTCAAAAAAAGATAGAAACATTTTTGTCCTCACATTTTAAAAGAATGTATACCTATATGTATAAAAGCGAAATACCACTCACTCACTGACTCACTCATCACGATTTCTCAAAAACTACCGAACGGATTGAAATTAAATTTGGTATGTAGCTTCCTCTAGGGCCATAGGTGCTCACTAAGAAAGGGTTTGAAAAAATTCGAAATTTTACGGGGGTGGGGGGGATCAAAGTTATTAAATCACGATTTCTTCAAAACTACCAAACGGATTGGAATTAAATTTGGTATGTAGCTTCCTCTAGGGCCATAAGTGTTCACTAAAAAAGAGTTTTAAAAAATTGGAAATTTTAGGGGGATTTGGTGGGTAAAAATTACTAAATCACGATTTTTCCAAAATTACCGATCAGATTGGAATGAAATTTGGTATGTAGCTTCCTCTAGGGCCATAGGCGCTCGATAAGAAAGGGTTTCAAAAATTTCGAAATTTTAGAAGGGGTTTGGGGGGATCAAAGTTACTAAAATCATAATTTCAGATCTTTTATTATTATGACAATAGTCCTTTTATTATTTAAGATATATATATAAAAGCCAAATACCACTCACTGACTGAGCACTTAAAAAGAATACAATTACGTTAAAAGACTGAAAATACCAACCACCACGGGCAACGCCGTACGGGTCAGCTAGTTTTGTATAACTTGGTGGTTTTCAAATATTTTTCCAATGTGGTGGCTAACTTTAAAATTCTAAATGAAAACTCCATTTCGTACTACATTTCAGGTTTTTATGGGTGCTCCTTATTATTTTTTTTTTTTTTTTTTTAAACGCCGCCCTTTTTTATGTAAATCGGAATTGAAATTCCAATTTTGTAAATCTTAAATTTCCTATTTTATATCTCTCTGTGCAACTTTTGAATGTGACCAAGTACTTAGGTAAAAGTTTTGTAATAAATGTACAAGTTTAGTTTTGTACTTGAGGTCCCTAACGTATTTTCGTAAAACCTCATTTTAGTAAAGTCTTCAATCAAGCTTTTGTTATGTAAAAAGACAAATAATTAGACCACGCACTCGCTGACGGGAGTTGAGCGAATTCACAAAATTATGTTTTTTAGGGTTACAACCAACTATTTGGGAAATTGATCTACTCACCAAGGACCTGAGTAGCTGCTGTGCACGAAATATATCAGTAGAATTTGTTTGCACCTAAGCCTCCTAAGCTTCAACTCGCGCGCTCCTTCGTTCCACTCGCACCGAAAAAACCGACCTAGCGGCCTCGGGTTATGGACTGCTTTGCTTCGCTCGCAGCGTGCAAACTCGGCCGTCATCCTCGGATCAGAAGATGCTCCCACGTGAATTAGAACCTGGTGAAGTAATTTCATGGTATTTTCCGTTTAGATCGATTTTGGGAAAACCAAGCGAGCTATAAGGTCGTGTAAAAAACAAAATATGCAGAATAAAATCCTGTATTTACTTTTTCAGATAAAACTCTAAAAAAAGTGTCATTCTAGTACGAAAAATCTAAATAAATTGTTACTTTCTGTAAAAAAAAAAAAACGTGCTTCAGGTAAGTCCGAGCGACTTAGACAACCAACTTGAGTACAAAATTTGGACTGAATCTGGTTAAATAAGCGGTAAACATACCCTAATATATAGTCTTTTTTCATTATTTAATGACACCCCAAAACGTCTTCTGGGAACCGTGTTCGGTGATCATTTAATACTCCCGACCGTCACAAATCTCCCTCCCAACTAATACGTTTATCAAACTAAAACTATCGACGGTTATGGTTCGACTATTGTAGCTCGTGCATCACTGAAGATGGCGACTTTGTCGCTGAAACGCGTTCAAGTTAATAAACGTATTAATTGTGAGATTCAGTGTTCAAGTTTTATACTATCGTCCCACAAGTCAAGCTCAATGTTTATTTATACGTTTTTGAGTTTTGTTTAAAGCAGGCACGTTTTAGTACTTTTTAAAAGTACGCTACTTTTTAGACTACCAACATACTGTTAGAGATGTCATGAAAAAAAAAACTGTTTCAACAGATTGTGCATATCAAGCTGGAGCAGTTTTTTGCACCATCGAAGGACTTTTTCCTGACTTTTTTTGCAAATTCTCAGACTACTATATTATTTTATATTTTCCTGACCTTTTCTACGCGCGTAATCACCATGTTCAACACAGAACAAGACCCAAAGGATTAAATGTATTTCACCAAAGTGTGAGTATTTTTACAACACAAATATGTAAATTAATATTGTACCTTAAAAAAAAACAGCTACCGGCTTTTCTAGTCTTTGGCAGTGAATGTGATTTGCACGTATTGTATTTACAAGCAATTTGTTCCATTTGGCCAAAACGTATCAGATTTTGTGTGTGCGTGCAAGAATGTTATTATCGTTTAAATAATTCACATAATCGAGTTATGTATGCGAGGTCGATAACCACGTCAAGGTCGAAATAACCTTATTAGGCTTCCCTCCCTTCAGCTCTTAAGTTGTGGGTACGCTATCACGCACGTAAAAAAAAGAAGAAATATGTAGATAACTAGTAAACCCAGATTAATTAGATACACACTTACTTTAAAATTAAAGTATACTTTAAAAAAAATACTATTTAAAAACAGCAGACTTTATCTAGGCCTACCTAACTATGCTGACGGGAATTTTAACTCGGTAAATGTGTACAATTATAAGGATTACAAAACTATAGGCCTATTTGTTAAAATTTTGTATTTATACGTTATTACATATGTAAAAAATACAAATATTACTTTTAATTGCTTTTTTATTTCATATTAATAGATGAAATGATTTAGAAGTTATTAATATTATAGCGAAGAAATTAATAATCGTATTTGTTTATATGTTATACGAAGGTGTACGAATGTTTCCGAAGTTAAACGAATAGGTATCGCTTCTTTAAATCTGTCGAATATATTGATGATAAAAGGTTGTATTTATATACAGTTTATAACCTCAAAGCAAATATTATAACGTATTATAGCATCCAGGCGCGGATACAGGGGGAGGGTCATGGGGGTCATGACCACCCCCCCCAAACAGTTTTTAAGGCTTGATTTATATGTTTAATTTAACCCTACAAGCGCCAAATAACACTATACTGTCGCCTCAGCCCGCCGAGCAAGTGGCAGGCAGCATTATTGTATCGTCTGATTGTGTCGAATATTTCACCCACTATAAATCATTCAATCTCAATAAAACAAAAACTATTGGAAAAGAAATGTTTTAAACATTAATTTTTGTATTTAAAAATTTGTTCTAAAACGTATATTTACATATTATGTAATCATCGTTTGTAATTGTAGTTGTCTAAAAAGATGACGCCGAGCGAGAAACAAAAAGAAAAGACACAAAACTTTTCACTTTTCTAAGGCTCATAATCTAACGACTTGTTTTGAAAAGAATATAAGGTCACCTTTGGATTCGTCAAGATTTGAACTTTCTAACATTATCTTCCAATCATTCGTCACTCATATGAAGTTTTCTGTAAACCCTTAAGATTTTACAGTTTTTCAACCAATGAGCAAGCATATTTTGTAATCGATATCCCTATATCTAGTACAAATCGATATACTTGTACATTGATGTTTATACGGAGTTTAGTGTAAATTCTATATTTTTCTTTTGATATAAGGAAACCCTGATTTACTGTTCATGGGCTACAGCTATAGGTCTTGTCTGTGAAATATGTACCATTGCGCCGATTGTTTTAGCGCATTAGCCCAGCCAATAGAGCAAAAAGAAGTCTATTTTTTTTATTGAATTTAACAGCAAGCTACATTAACAGTGGCTTTAAGGGTATCCGTTTTTTCAAGGGTAAGTAAAATACAAACACTTTCAGACAAGGAGCTTTTGCGCATTTTGTATAAACAAAAATTACAATACATTAGGACTTTTGGGTTTTTCGTTAGTATTATAAAAAATTATGAATGGATTACGATACTTCCAAAAAAACCTACAAATTGTTTTTTATAGACCCGGATTGGACCATTTTTCAATGAGAAAAGTCAGAAAACGTTTAAAAACTACAATTTTTAAAAGTTCATATCTTTGTTAATTTACAATATTAAGGGCAGATTTTTCAGAAAAAGATTGTTTATCATGTGTTCTTCAAACAGGAAGAAGATGAAATTTGTCGCATTAATAGTTTTTGCACAGTTGCAGTATAAACAAGTAGGCCATTATCTTGCATAATGCGCCCAATAAACCTGAGTGACCCGTTTAAAATTTACCAAACGGATTCTGAAAGTAGACATTAAAACCTACAATTCGTATATCTGAAATTTGTTAATAAGGTTGATAAAGTATAATAAAAATGCTTCAGAACATACCGCGAAACGAGTAAATTTGCGGTCGACGCCGATGGTAAATTTGCAAGAGAGGCAGTGGTAGTGATAGAAACAGCAGCCTGATGCGCGCAGCCTGCCGTTCTCTTCTCCTCCGCATTATGCAAGATAATGGCCTAAATTGTTTATACTGCAATTGTGCAAAAACTATTAATGCGACAAATTTCACCTTCCACCTGTCTGAAGTACACATACTAAATTTTCAAAAGATCTGCCCTAAATATTGTAAATTAACAAAATTATGAACTTTTGAAAAAATAGTAATTTCTAAGCGTTTTCCGACTTTTCTCGGTGAGAAATGGTCCGATCGAGGTTTTCAAAAACCATTTTGTAGATTTTTAATTCTCTGCAAATGTCTCGTTGGAAGTATCGTGATCATTGCATACATTTGTATAATATCAAGGAACAACCCAAAAAGTCAAAATTTATTGTTATTTTTGTTTATAAAAAATGCGCAAATATTTCCTTGCCTAATAATTTTTGTATGTTATACACCTATGTGCTACCCTTAAAGCCACTGTGGATGTCGCTTGCTGAAATTCAATAACAATAAAAAATCTCTATTGGTTGGGCTAAAATGGTTTTACGGAGCGCGCCGCTGTATGGAGTTGTATGACTTCAATAAGTGAGAGCTTGTGTTACGTTGTTTTAAATTTAGTGAAACAAAGTGGATTTAATGATCGTGTTGTGAAGTTATGATTTTAGTACCGTTCCTGATAACGCTTCAACAATTAGTGTTTATTTTATTTTTTAATCTGCAAGAAACTCTCTGGCTCTTTCAAGAAAATATTTATGGCCTAGAAATGCATTAAAAAACAATTCCATAGAGTTTATACATAATTTTAATTCCCGTTGTTGTTAAATTCTTGGTAATGTTGTTTTCGGCTTCTTATGACCCCTCCCAAAATGAAATCCTGTATCCGCCCCTGTAGCATACATTAGTTCTATAACTCATATAAAAAAACCAACCTCACAAGAAATTATAATGATTGAAGTTGTAAACATATCAAAAAAATATAATTTATGCTGGATTTGTTTAAGTATTACAGATATGGGTGAAAACAGCTGTTATATTATATGTTACTCACGTACGTATGTATGGTCGTACAGATCGTACACTCGCTTTTATTGCTAACTGAAATAACACAACACTGCAGTTATAATACGCATAATAAATAAAACTGAGAATACATAGCCTATATGCCTACAGACTGACTTATAATAAAATGTACACGTTGGATTTTAATTACAACTTTACTATAATCATGACATATTAAACGAAATAATAAACAAACATAATAAATAAAACCTGGGCCTACACACATAAATATATATTACAATATTTTTTTTAATAATTGCCATTTGTGTCAATTTATAGCTTCTTATTTGTAAAAGCGGAACAAATGAAGCCAAGGTTTGGACTCATTGCCCTTGTTATTTTACGTAGATGTCAATGGTGATAATTTATTTATCAAATTAAAAATAATTCGACCACGCAGCTGGACCGCTGACGTGAGTTGAGCAAATTTCCAAAATTATGTTTATGTTTTAGGGTTTCAACCAACAATTTGGGAAATAGGTCTACTCACGAAGGCGTTGAACAGCTGTCTGTGTGTACACAATGTATTAGTAGAATTTGTTTCCTCCTATAGTAAAATTCACCTCAGAGTGAGGCGGAAGTTCAAGCCTACCGAGGGTCAGCACGGTCGACTGGTTTCCGCTCTACTCCGACCTGAATTTTAATTTTTTATAGTAGCGTTATGCAAAAATTTTTTTATAACAAGAAAATATAAAAATAAATCACATAACGTTGTGTATTACGATCGTCTGTTTATTTTGATACCAAATT
>JAGFPH010002012.1:102265-117183 GCA_018207615.1 Philaenus spumarius
AGTTACATTAAAAGCTATGCCATTTACTTCAAATTTGGTATCTAAATAAACTAACGACCGCGATACACAAGGTAATGTGATTTATTTTTATATTTTCTTGTTATAAAAAAGTTTGCATAACGCTACTATAAAAAACTAAAATTCAGGTAGGAGTGGAGCGGAAACCAGTCGACCGTGCTGACCCTCGGTAGGCTAGAACTTCCGCCTCACTCTGAGTTGAATTTTACTATAGTGGCCTCGCGAGTTTGCACCACTTGGCTTCAAACCGGGTACTTTTATAGTATTTTAGGTTTTGGTCGATTTCGGGGGAACCAAGCGAGCTAAAAAGGTCGCGTAAAAAAACAAAATGTGCAGAATAAGATCCTACATTTATATTTTTAGAAAAAACTCCAAAAAAATTTCATTCTCGTAGTAAAAATCTAAAAAAATAGTTACTTCCTGTCAAAAAACGTACTTCCGGTTGTTGGACTTTTTTGGCTAACGAATTCGTCCGAGCGACATAGACAATCAACACGTGTACCAAATTTGGACCAAATCGGACTTAATTCGCACCGCTAGAGTGCGAACACATTTATACATATATACATGAATTTTAATGACACCCCAAAACGTGTCCTACGGACCATGGTCGGTGCTTATTTGCTACTCCCGACCTTGGGTCTCACCATAAGAGCCACTGCAATAGCTCATTTTTCCTATCGAAATTCGCTAATAATTACTGAAACGAAAATTAAGTCACAGTAGGTGATGCTTGCTTCATGCAAGAAGGGTCAGGTGGTCGGAAGGCGCGCTCGTGCGTAAGCGAGGATCGGCTTTAATCCTTCCACGTCCAACATTGCTTCAAACACAGTATAGTCACGCCCTTCTAAACAAATACTGATAAAACCCAAGCAGTCCTATAGCCCGTCTCAGGTTAAGTTGAGGCAAGCAGGGTGGGGTGCAATTTTAAACTAGAGTGTCCTACAGGTTCACTCAGGCGGCATTAATTAGGGTCGGTTTCAACCGTCATAAAACTGACCCTTATTAATGCCGCCTGAGTGCAAGGTCTCTAGAAAGGAAAGGTTACCTCATTCGGGAAATATCAAAAAAAAGTGGAGTGGGGGCTGTGACGTAGTTGTTAGTATACCTAGACAGTGATCAAAGCTCTGTCGTTTACGTTTATACGCGTTAAATTAGTGTATATAAAGTGTTTTAGAAGTGTAGGTAGAAGAAATATATTATTTAGGCCTAAAATGGATAGAAAATCAATTAATAAACCTAAAGGTGGTTCCATTTGTGCGGTTGCAACTTGCAAATATTATTATGCAAAAGCAAAACTAGAAGGAAGAACTGATATATCATTTCACAGGTAGGCCTAGATATTTTTTGTTTCTATTGTAATAGTAAATAATATAATACCACTTACTCATATAAAATGTTATTATAATTTTCTTTTGTCTTAATATTTTGATTTAAAAGTAGTTTCTGTGGCTATCTTTTGCATTAAAATTGTAGAAAATAACTTTTTGTTCAGTATGCCCACCTGGTGACTTGAAGCTTATAAACCCCATGAACTTCCCACACAAAGCGTGTTAAAAAAACAAACAAATATACTAATATATTTTATTTACAGTTGATGCAAGGAATTTTAAATATAGGCCTACATATTCAATAAAAATACTGCCACCCAATTAAATAAACTCCGTACAATTTATATGTAGGCTATCATAGAGAGATACATTTTAGAATGCTATTTTATTAATTCTGATATATTTATCTTTTGCTTTTTATTTAAAAATTATTTTAGGTTATTCATAAATTAATAATGTTTACAAAAACAATCAAAATAATTATGCTACCAAAACAAAACATGTATACAAATTGGTGTGTAACCAATTCCTAGTAATCGGGATTTTTGTTCAATAGAATTTTATTTCATTTTATTTTATTTTAGCAATTCAAAAAATATTTCTTACAAGTTCTTACAAAATTACTTACAAGTACAAGTAATTACGTTCTTTACCGACACAAAAAGAAGTAATTACGAGGATAAGTTTATTTTTGTAGTTTAAAATAAATGTTAATAGTAAGTAAAAAGAATACTTATTTAAAATACAAGTAAAACAAATACTTGTGGTTCATTCACTTAGTTATAAGTATTTATTTACAAAAAGACAAAATTATAAGTATTTAGAATGGTGTATTCAATTTAGCCTTTATTTAGTAATTTTTACCCCTCAAACCCCCTAAAATTTTCAATTTTTTAATACCTTTTTTTAGTGAACACTTATGGCCCTAGAGGAAGCTACATACCAAATTTCATTCCAATCCATTCGGTAGTTTTGAAGAAATCGTTTTTTAATAACTTTGATCCCCCCAAACCCCTCCTAAAATTTCGATTTTTTTTCAAACCGTTTCTTAGTGAGCACCTATGGCCCTAGAGGAAGCTACATACCAAATTTCATTCAAATCTGTTTGGTAGTTTTTGAGAAATCGTGATGAGTGAGTCAGTGGGTTTTGGCTTTTATATATATAGATTAAAATGTATTATCGTGATTGCATTTTTTCTTTTTTATTCTGTAAAAAATATTAAATACAATTTTAATGACTGCTTTTTAGTTATATGATTTAAAATGTATTACCAAGATAGCTTTTTATTTTAAAATTTAGTCAGTAAAAATATAAATTAAAATTTGTATGATTATACTTTTGTTATTACTGTATTGTAAATTGCAAATTAATGACATAAACATAATGTTTTTGAAAAGGTTAAGATATATTCTTACAATTACAAATGTTGAAATGTGTAACTTAAGTATCATTTAAAAAAACTGCAACCCCAAAAATAGTTTAATACATCTATTTTTAAAAAAATGAGGTGATTTGTACGACGAAACATACATCTTTCATGGTAGCGCGGTGTTTTTATACTATAGATGACGTCACTGGACAGGGAACGGGTCGAGGGGTTTGAGTTTGTTTACATGACTATGAGGTAACCTTTCCTTTCTAGAGACCTTGGCCTGAGTGAACCTGTAGGACACTCTAGTTTAAAATTGCAAGTCTGTATGTATTAAGTGAAAATGAAAAAACTATATCATAATTCGTTTCATGATACTTTCCTGATAATTTTGATACCAAATTTGATTACATTTGGCCAACTTTGAGCTGTACTAGCATTATAAACTTTCTTAGTTGAATCAACATTACTAATATGGTTTACAACAATAAAGCCACAAAAATGTACTAGAGTAGTTCATTTTTAAATATGTAATAAATAATCATTATTTGAGAAAAAAAACTCGATACTGTATCGTTATTTACCCCGAGACGGGCTATAGTCATAATGCTAGATTCGTCGATGACGGTTCCGCCAAGGGTCGTAAAAGATTTGGTAGATCCTCACATGGGACTTTGCGAGTTAAGAACGGATATAAAAACAGTGAACGCGCTCGGGAGGTGGGGGCGATAAAATGCCGGCTTTACTTCCCCTAGTTCTGATCCAATCAGGAGCTGCCTAAGACGAATCAAATATTTTATGTAAATAAAACACTGTGCTACGTTTTATTATTATTTCATATTGGCAGAGGATTTAGTTATGATAATACCGGACTGGATTAGCTTACAAGGGGAGGCAAGCTCCCACTGTTGTGAAATAATTTTAAATCAAAGGAGATTATATTGTGAAGTAGGCTATCTTGGACAATGCATTTTTTTTGCAAATTTACAGAAAAATTTAGATGTTTTGTTAACTACCAAGGTCTCAAATTAGCCATCCTAGGCTTAAAATAATTCCCGTTTTACATCGTATAATATTGTTCCTACAGAATATTGGTAATTCACTTCCTTAAAGTCCTTGCCACACAGGACGAGCTCTTCCGCGGCGGTCGGCGATCGAGCGATCTTCTGCATGGAAAGCGCGATGGATTCTGAAAGTAGATATCATGCGCTTCAAAACGTATATTTCAGAATCCCGTAAAAACGTTGAAAATTTGGTTAAAAGTGGTCCCAGGCACATCCCTAAACTCTACTTGGTCGGAGTGAAGTAGGGTAAATTTCAAGGGGCATTTTCTCAGAAGCCCCCCATATTGCTTTTTATTTCATACTAGTAAGCCCCCGTGAAAAACCACAGGCAGATAAATTAGATACACATCAGAAATTTAAAATCAACAGACTTTATGTAGGCCTACCTATGCTGACGGGGATTTTTAACGGTAAATGTGTACAATATAATTTATAAGAATTATAAAACTGTTGGCCTACTTGTTAAATTTTTGTATTTATATTCATTAATTATACATCTAAATACAAATAAAAATATTTTCTTTTAATTGCTTTCTAACTTCATATTGCATATTCATATTCATATTGATAGATCAAATGATTTAGAAGTTATTAATATTATAATGAAGAAATTAATAATCGAATTTAAGAATTAATCTTCGAATATGTTATACGAAGATGTACAAATGTTTCCGAAGCTAAACGAAAAGGTTCTCTTCTATTTATATTCATTTTATAACCCCAAAGCAAATCTTATATCGTATTATAGCCTACATTAGTTCATAACTCATATTTTAAGAAAATCAACTTCACAAGACATATATTAATTGAAGTTTAAACATAACCCCAAAGTATAATCTACGCTATGTTCTGATTTAGTATTACAGATGATGGGTGAAATCAGTTGTTATATTATATTGCTACTCACGGACGTACGTATGGACGTACGCTCGCTTTTATAGCAGTTGATATTGATATATCAAATGATTTATAAGTTATCAATATTATAGTGAACAAATTAATAATCGAATATGTTTATATGTCATACGAAGATGTACGAATGTTTCCGAAGTTAAACAAATAGGTATCTCTCCTTTAAATCTGTATAAACGAATATATTGATGTTAAAAGGTTGTTTATAACAGTATATAACCTCAAAGCAAATCGTACAGCACACACTGGTTCTATAACTCATATCTAAGAAAATTAACTTCACACGAAATTATAATGATTGAAGTTGTAAACATAACCCCTAAAATATAATCTATTCTGGGTTTTGTTTAAGTATTACAGATGATGGGTGAAATCAGCTGTTATACAATATGTTACTCACGTACGTATGTATGCATGCACGGGGGGTACACTCGATTTTATATGATTTGCTAAAGGCAGCTCAACACTAAACCAAATGTTAACAAGAAAAATCTTTAAATTGATACATAATACATAGGCCTAGATAGTAGTTCACAGTTTTCGTGTAATTGTATACGTGGAAAACTTAAGATGGAAAAAGATAAAAATAATATAATAAAAACAGCCTCGCCATGTTTTAGCTGAGCCGAGCTGCAGATTGAATCAGTCACGTGCTTGGAACAAAGCTGAATGAGTCACGGGAATTCCTCTTAGTCTAATATCGAGAATTACGATTGTATTTCAAAGATTTAATCTTAACAAACCTATATACAGCGGTGTCCCGCTTACTGTCCGAAACTTTACGGAGTTATTTGACAGCTAAAAACAAGCAAATAATACAATATGACATGTGCCCCATCTCGCTCTGTTTTCTGTCTGTCCGCGTGTATGTGATTTTTACAAACACCTTAATATCTCAGAAACGGTGTATAAAATCATGAAACTGGGTACGAATATTCATCTAAATAGGGTAAGTTTTACTTTAAACATTTGTTTTCCTGCAACAATCCGTTTCAAAATGGCGGAAATTTTCAATGTTTTATATCTATAAAACTATAAATTTTACAAAAAAAATTAAACGCACCAAATATTTAGGCTATTTTACGACAAATCCAACGATATATGGTTTTTATTAATTGAATCATAAAAACAGCTGACGTGAGTTGAGCGAATTTCTAAAATAAAATTTATATATGTTTTTGGGTTTTAAACAACTATTTGAAAAATTGATCTTCTCACAAAGGTGCTGCCAGCATGTACCAAATTATATTGTCATCGGTCACCACGGTAAAAGCCGTGGATTTAATTCTGGTACTTTTATGGTATTTTACGTTTTGATTGTTTTTGGGGGAACCAGATGGGCTATAAGGTAGCGTAAAAAAATAAAATGTGCAGAATTATTTCGTATGTATATTTTTTTTAAAGAAAACTTCAAAAAAATTTAATTCTAGTACGAAAAATCTCAAAAATTTGGTCTACTTCCGGTAAATTTTTTTTGCTAACGAACTCGTCCAAACGACTTAGAAAACCAACCTCTGTACTAAATTTGGACCAAATCGGACATAAAATGCGTCCGTTAGAGTGCGCACAATTATATACATGATACTTCCGCTTAAAAATGTGGTCTACTTCCGGTCATTTTTTTTGCTAACGAACTCGTCCAAGTGACTTAGACAACCAACTTGTGTATCAAATTTGGACCAAATCGGACGTAAAATGCGTCCGTTAGAGTGCGCACACATAGGGATACATGAAGTTACTTCCGGTAAAAATTTGGTCTACTTCCGGTAATTTTTTTTTTTTGCTAACCTACCAGTTCAAGCGACTTAGAAACCCAATGTGTGTACCAAATTTGGCTCAAATCGGGCGTAAAATACGCCCGTTAGAGTGCGCACACATACATACATACATATATATATAGGCCTACATATATATATATATATATATATATGATTTTGAATGACACCCCAAACGTGTTCTGGGGATCATGATCGGTGCTCATTTGCTACTCCCGACCTTTGGTCTTACCATAAAAGCCACGGCAATAGCTCATTTTTCCTATGGAAATTCGCTAATAACACGGAGAAGATTCAAATTTATTGGTCGAATTTCGTGGCTTTTCATTAATATGACCGTCTTCAGCACCCGAACAGCCCTACATTCGAGCACTGAATTTGAGTTACCTCCGTTATTTATAACTCAACTATTGAAAAAAATATATCGTTACATTTGTCTTAAAATGGTCTAAAAATTTTTTGTCTACACTTTTTTTCTAAAATGTATAGTTTTCTAAATATTTAACATTGAAAATTTTCAACTGTCACCCTTTTGAAACGGATTGTTGCAGGAATAAAATTTTTTAAGTAAAATGTAACCTATTTAGATGAATATTCATACGTAGTTTCAGGATTCTATCTTAAACGGTTTCTGAGGTATTTGTAAAAATCACACACAGACGGACAGACAGAAAACAGAGCGAGGTAGGGCACATGATATATTGTATTATTTGCTTGTTTTTAGCTGACAAACAACCCCGTAAAGTTTCGGACGACAGTCGAAGCTGGACTGGAAGAATACCCCTTAAAATTTAAATATTCATTATTTTACTTCCCTAGACGCTAAGAATTAAAACTTGGTACATTTATCTCATAAACCTTACATAGAAAAACCATCAAATTTCAGTCACTAAAGTCTAAGGGGGTTCAATGGAGTTAAAAGCGGGGCGTTGAAAACGCGACGTTGGTAACGCGTCATCAACGCGGATCCCGTGTTATACAAACCGCGTGTTTAGGTGTTTATTTAAGTCGCATTATTTACTACACCATTCAGTTAGGCTATCTAGGCGTATTAAAAATAGTAAAAAAATATGAGGAATTGTGTAGGATGAAGGGTAAGAAGGTGGGGCACTATCTCGTTCTAGCATTTAGCTCTCAATTGTTTATTGCTATAATCTTTTGACTTAAAGTCATTTAAAAGTGGCTGCTGTTCGATAGCGTAAATAAATGTTTCCGTGTAAAACATTTTGTCACTTTTAAGTACACAATAACCACTTTGAAACAAAAAATAACCACTAGAACCAGTACAAAGTCGATATTTCTGACTGCTGTGGCCTCTCTGGTAGCTGCGCTGCGAGTGCGCGTTGACAGCGCTCCGTATAACTTGGTTCGGGCGTTGATAGCGCCGTGTTAGCCCGTGAGTCCGCGGTTAACGCGGATTCGTCAGCGTTGATAGCGCTCGTATAATATGGACTACGGTAGTTCCGTTTACCCAATAAACCGACGTTGAAAACGCGACGTTGAAAACACGGAGCTAACAGCGCTTGTATAACATGGCCCGGGGTAAAATAATTTTCGTAGCCAATAAATATTCTAGGTAAAATAATATACTCATTGACGTGAAATGCACCTCAAAACCTGTTTGTTCGGGTGTTATGAGTAACAACTCCTTAAACTATCTAAAATAAACGGTACCAGAAACTGGCACATACTTTCTCACAAACATATATTTAAATTATTAAACAGATTCACAGTGACTTCATTATTGTAGGAGGGGTAGGAAGGTGATGATAAACTAGGAGATTGACTAATAAATATTATTATTATTAGATAGAGATAAAACTATTCGATCAATTTCGAACAAATTTGCACCAAACACGTCAATTAGGCCTGTATAGATGCACGAAAAAGGTTTTAAATTTTTTTGAAAAACAACCCCCTTTATGACCAAAAACCCCCCAAAACATCAGATATTGTTATTATTATTAGCTAAACGAGTATTTTTAGAAAGATGAGGTTTTTTGCATATGGTAGGATACAATAAAGGCTACAAATAAGCCAAATTTTATCAAAATCGTTAGAGCCGTTTTTTTATAAAAAATAACGGATTTATTAGGGGCTTTTTGCCAAAATGGAGGTTGTTTTTCAAAAAATTTTAAACTGTTTTTCGTGCATCTATACAGGCCTACTTGACATGTCTGGTGCAAATTTGTTTGAAATCGATCGAATAGTTTTCGCTCTAGCTTTGTATGCATACAGACAAACATTTTGTAAAAACCACTTTTTTGGACTCAGGTGGTCCCAAAACAGATATTTCCACAAAAATCTCAACATCGATTTTTTTTGCGATCACCATACTTTCTCTATACTTTAGTATAGTGAGAAAGTAAAAATTGATCGTATTGTTCTTCTACACTTCCATCCAACGGTTTAGCTAAGTAATAACCTAGTTTCGTCAAAATCTGTCCAACAGTTTTTAAATAAAGTTTGTAAAACTGAATTTTCATTACAAACGAATCAGTACAATAACAAAATTACACAGCTTATCACTAATAAGAACGTCAGACGTTGAAATAAGGTGTCTTTTTGATTTATAATAATGAGTCACCAAGGGGCAAGGCGGAGGGGGCGCCTCCACTCGTTTATTGCACTCGAGACCCATAAAACTTTACGAGCGTGGCATCGACCCGTTACCATGGCAACGGTGTGCGTGAGCGGTGGGCACACGTTCGCAGGTTTTGTTATGATTCAAGAAAAACTTTTACTTCGGCTGTCTTAAAGCGATTGCTCTGCGACTTTTTACAAATCATAAAACCCGAAGAAATGTTCTTTTTTCTTCCGTCGGCGGGGAAAATATTTTTACGCAAGGAAGTTTTATAAGAGGAACACTTGCGTTTGTGAAATGTTTTACTCTTTTCTGTTGGTATCCGAATATATAATTTGAACTGGTAAGTAAAAATACTGGAATTTACAAATAATTTTAAAAGGAAGTTTATAGACATAAATAGTTTAAAAATGCTATTAACTGTCCATTTAAATACAGTATTAATTTGAGTATTGCAAAAACAACAAGCTTGAAATGACATGATTTCTCAAGACACATCATACAAAATAAATATATATACATACATATAAAATTGGAGTGTCTGTGATTTCAAAATTTAAGCTTTTTTCTAAGCTCATATGATTGTTCACTCATTATCAAAACCTAAACACACATTTACAAATGATTGAAGTGAAAACTTCTATAGGCGCACCGCGTCCAAAATATTTTGCGGGCGGTGAATCGTATTTTACCGTTAGCATTTTACCGTCACGCTCTACTATATATAGTACACTTGTGTATACATGGTGGATCAACTCAAGATGGCCACCATCGGGATCTCGGAAACTATAAAATTTACAACAAACTTTAAATAGGGGACCGTAACTACTTTTTCCCTTGCATTAAAAACACAATATTAAAATTTCCAAAAACCCCGCCATTTTTCCAATATGGCAGCCAACTTAATTTGTTCAAATGGAAACCCCTATTTTTATATTGAATTTCGATCGGAGAACACAAATTTAAGACATTTGTATTTTTTCCTAAACCCAACCGTTTATCCAAACATTTTCTATTTTATGTGATTTTTTAATTGGGCCACCATCGACAGCTCAGAAAGTATTGATTTTACAGCCAACTTTAAATGGGGAACCTTTCCTTATTTATGAAATAAAAAAATATGTAGTTAAAATACTTCTAAATGGCCGCCTTTTTCCAATAAGGCGGTCAATTTTCTTATGGAAACCCCTATTTTTTATGACGGATTTGGATTTTACATGCAATTTTAAGACGTTTTTATTCTTGGTGTTTTTTTTAATAAACTTAAACGTTTAACCGGTAGAAGCGCTGAAAGTTTCAGAAACTCTTATTTCAACAATTATTAGAGGCATGTTCTACCATTTATTTGCAAACAATAAAATCTCAAAGTGCCATATTTTGTACAATGGAATGTTAAAAAGCTGTTGCAATTTGACAAATACTTGATTTTATACAAAAAACGTACAAGCTAAAGCAAAGTATAAAAAGTCTTAAGGGTCTGCTACAGTAAACGAGAAAGCAAACGAAAACGCAACCGCTTCTCACTGTACCTCTATCTAAACAGTGCAATTTCTTGCAGCTGAACGCTTTGACATTGCCTCATTTCAAACCATTTTATAAGTCTATCTTTTGTAATTGAGTGTTGAAAAAACAACTGAATATTCTTTATAAAATTTCTGATCCAGCTTGCAAATTATTTTTCATTATTAATTTTTTATTGTGTTAGGAAAAAAATTCAAACTTTGTACTTACAAAATGTCAATTACATAACAAATCAAAAGCATTAAAAAAATGAAAATTGCAAGACGGATGCTTATTGTGACTGTGCTTAAAATGACACCTTGCAAACAATTCTATGATAAAAATTAAACGAAATAAATGGTTTGAAATTTAACATTGTTCTTATGGGATAAAAATCCAAGATGGCCGCCACTACTGCAGACCCTTAAGCGTTAAATACCCGTTTTCCGCCAGTTGGTTACTCATAACCCCCTGATGAACGTAAAAACTACAAATCAGGGTTTGAGATGTATTTCACATCATTCTGTGAGTACATCTATAATAAATCTATACATATAAATAAAATTGAAGTGTCTGTCTGTGATTTCAAAATATAAAGTATTTTTCTAAGCTCATCGGTTATTCACGCATTACCAAAACCTAAACACACGTTTATAAATGTTTTGTTTGTCTCTCTGACTGTCTGCCTGCCTGTTTATTTGACCGGGCTAATCTCCGAAATGGCTGAAGAGATTTGGACGAAACTTTCATTAACATGTAGAGGACGTTCATTAATAATTTTAGGTTAGCCCTAGACTAATGAACCAATAATTTAAGTTATTAAATGTATTTCAGCGCTTGACGATAATATCTGAACTACGCCGGACGGAACCGATCGTCTCTTAAATTAAATTGACGAATCAAAACACACGTTTCTTGAATGTATTTACATTCATTGCCATAGCAATAAATTTGATAACGCTTTTTCGTTACTCGTATTTTATATTTGCCATTGAAATAGCGACCAATTAATAACGCTTTTTTTCGTTACGCGTTACATTTTCTATTTGTTAACTCCTACCGCAACCCGCGTTAAGGAAATGATCAATTTTCGACATGTGAAATTCTGCATGAACATCAACGAATGTAGCCTATGTTTGATTCGGGACAGCGAAGGTCCTTAAACCCTTCTTAAAAGGTGCAGCTAGTTCTTTTCCTTATAATTCCCAAAACCCTAACTCGACATTCAGCCCCGAAATTCCCAATCCCACGATCCCTTCAATACACAATTCCAAATCATCGCCAACAAACGGTACAGTTGGAGGGGTTGAGCCCCAACTGTCGCAAAATTAAGATTACTAGTAAACCGTCACCTCCCCTCCGCATTTTATGGGCCGTATATCTAAGTGTAATTTAGAGATCGGTTGCCATTGGTTACCCGGAGGTCGTAAAATTTGTGCTTCATGAGATAAGCGTCACGCTAGGAAAGAGTATGACGTCATCAGTTGCGTGAGTAATACGTGTGCGTTGGTGATACCGAGTTGCTGGATTAAAGGCAAACGGTAAAGTCACGTGAAAAACTCGAAAAAAAAAACGAATCCAGGTCGTGTTTTAAGGAGCGGGTCCATATTAAATAATGCACTTTTTTACTTTTCCTATAGGGAAAATACCATCACAATCGGCGCTACCTACAGGTACACTGGATGCCTTTCAGTTGCGGTCATCTCAGATGCGGTCGACAGATAGGGCCAGATGCGGTCGATTTGAACTTTATATTTGCTGAGATTCCCGCATGCGGACATACTTCCGACCGTGAGGGATGGTGTACTCTGTTATCTATACATTTACATAAAACTCAAGTGTCTATCTGTGATTTCGAATTAAATACTTTATTATGCGGGTTTTTCCAAAACCTAAACATGCATTTTCAAATTTGTTGTCTGTCTGTTTGTCCGGGCTAATCTCCGGAATGGCTGAACCGATTTCGACGAAACTTTCATTCGCATGCAGAGGTCTTTTCAGAGATTAATCTGTATCGATTTTGACGAATCTCACTTTATATATGCTGAGCAGGAGTGCCCATCGCCTTCAAAGCCCATGGCGCAAATCCCCCCCCCCAAACCTGCCTGTGGGTTCCCTTCCAACTAAAGTAGACATTTTATGAAATTTTATCAAAAAAAAAAAAAAAAACAAATTCAGAAAAAATGGCTTACGTATAATTGTTTTTTTCCTTACAAGTGTTATTTTATTCTCTGAAAACAACCCATTAGGTAACTATGCTGTGGGCACCCCTGATGCTGAGCAACTCGAATCTTAAATCGTATTTTGAATTGCATTCAAGCCGCGGGTGCCCGCTACTGTTCTATACAGGATGTCCCCGAACTCTCTGGTCCCCTTTTATGTATTTGTTCCTGGGATCGAGGCAAACATATTGCACAATATAAACTACGGCGCTCTAGCCTTTTCGTCTTTATGTGTTGTAAAATTATTCATACCTATCTAGAGAACGGTTCGACCGATTGAGAACAAAGTTGACATAAAGTTATGCCTAACAATAATAAAATTTATTTTACGCAAAATAAGAGATTGTAACCAACCATGCTTTTAAAAATGGCGACGGTTTGTTTGAAAATTTCAAACTTAAATTACCCAAAAACCGTGTATTTTAACGAAAATCGTCAAGACACTTTTATTGTAGCCCTTTAAATTCCCTATCGGATGGTGTAATTATCGAAACAATCGGATCAAGGATAATAGTTACGGTATGTGTAGCCATATCCAAATGCTATTAATATATAAAATATTAATTAGGTACTTGCCTTAGCAATCACTTACAGTTGTTTTAATTAGTTTACAGCTGTTCCGCCTTATTCTTCTGGCATCATCAGAACTCAAACACTCAAAATCACACCGATTAACAATGTTTAAAACATTTAACACTTAAATAAATAAAAACATAAATTTAAGACACTTTAAAATTTTGACGACACTTAATAAAATTCAGCTATAAACTATTAAAACGACTATGAGCGATTACTAAGGCGAGTACCAAATAAATATTTTATAATAATAAAGTTACAGATAATAACAGCGTACATAACCACAATATTGGGATGTTTTGCATACTTTTACTAAGACATTTATGTATACACAGGATGTTTCGTAATGACTTTGCAAATATTCTAGGATATGATTCAGCACATTAGAATGAGAAAACATCAATTGGACATATGTCCGGAAACGCTTTTCCCTAGCCACCATTTTGTTTTTTCACTAAATAATGTTTTATCTAGAAAAAGTTTGGCCGATAAGGGTCTGCTCCAGTAAACAGAAAGCAACCGGAAACGAAAGCGCTTCTCACTATATCCCTATCTAAACAGTGCAATTTCTTGCAGTTGAACGCTTTGACATAGCCTCATTTCAAACCATTGTATAAGTCTATCTTTTGTATTTCAGTGTTGAAAAAAAAACTGAATATTCTTTATAAAATTTCGGATCCGGCTTGCAAATTATTTTTCATCATTCATTTTTTACTGTGTTAGGAAAAAAGTTCAAACTTTGTACTTACAAAATGTCAATTATATAACAAATCAAAAGCATTTTTAAAAAAACTAAATTGCAAGACGGATGCGTATTGTGACTGTGCTTAAAATGAGACCTTGCAAACAATTTTATGATAAAAAATAAATGAACTAAAACGAATATAAATTATTGTTTAACATCTTTGTTACATACAAATATAATTTAGTAAATACTTACTTTATTGTTCAATAACTACTGGAAGGATGTAAATATATTAAACGTGATATTATATACTTTAAAAAAAATATATAATAACATTAATCCGTAAGTTATTCCTAAAAGCCCCTGACTTTTTTTATCTGAAAATGTGTATGAAATTTAGATGATAAGTTAATATGTTAAGGCCAGGTAGATTCTTTGACCGCTCCACCTTCACTACCACTTTGCTTTTTTGTAAGCTTACTCAGCTCCTTACGAAAAGTGTCCCTTAAACCTCTCCACTTACTTTTGACAGCTTCACCTAAAAAAATATTAATAGAACTTTAAGACTTTAAGGGGGCACTCTACCCTAAAAATGATCAAAAACACATTTTTTTATCATTTTTTTTTCAGTTTCTTATTCACTATGTTTTTCTGAAGAGATTGATATATAAGAAGCAGGGAAAATATTATTCTAACCCATTCAAATCTAACAATAACTAAAAGCTTGCACACAATTTTGAGTCACTAGAATCATCTCTGGTGATTCGCGCTCCATCTGAACCCAGTTTGTTTCATTTCTTATAGTAGGATAGTGAGTTTTATATTGTATATTGTATATACATTGTTTTATAAATTCAAACATACTATGTATACTAGTAATA
>JAGFPH010002012.1:122183-138373 GCA_018207615.1 Philaenus spumarius
GGCCGTACCCGGCCATACCCTAAATTACGGACTTAGCCGATCATTGCTGTTATTAATTAGATTACGACAAACTAGTAATTAAACGGCTACACACGGTTCAGACTGAGGGGAGACCACAACACACACAACCACCCTGGCTGGAAGGTAGACACGCACTGCTGCTTGTCCCAGGGTGTGCGTGCGCAGCCTTTCGTGACGTCATCACAGTCTCCCCCCCTTGCGACAAAAAAAAAATAATAATAATAATACGTGTAACAAATATAAAAGGGCTTGACAAAAAAAAGGCGCAGGGAGTGATGGTTACCGCAAGTGGTGCAATTGCAGGATAGGATATTAATGTAAAAAGGCAGCAGATTCAAAGGACTTCTTTTAGCAAACTGAAGTGTGAAGTAACGAACAAGACCTAATCGCGACCATGTGGAAGGGTTTAATGAGTTTAGCAATTTGGAAAAGATGGCCGGTCGATCTTGATCGCGAACATCCCAATTCCATGCCATGCATTGTGAAGTTCGAAGTCTGGTTAGTTTACTGAAAGTCCCCCCCTAAATAAAAGGTAAGATAAGGCAGAATTAAAGGTGTGTTAGTAGGTGAAACTGAAATATGGTGGATTGATTAGTTTATGTAATTAATCTCGATATGGTGGTGATACTTGGATACTAAAACTAGATTGGTGCTTTACATGTCTTCACATTAAAATCTCAATGAGATGTACAAAAAAATTCTTAAAATTAGGTGGGTATTGATTGTTTAGGTGGTTAAGGAGTGAAGATGGATTAATGGCTGGTTGATTTTGGAAATTTGGGTATTGTTGTAGGAACTTTAATTGGTCAGGTGTTGGTGTGGTTGCTTGTGGCTGCAAGGTTTTCCGTTTGTTTTTTTTTTTTTTATACTCCCACTTGTTTTTTTTTTTTTTTTTTTTTTTTTTTTTTTTTTTTTTTTTTTTGCAGACATTGCTTACCAGCAGGACTCCTAGCCTGTGGTAATGATTTGTGTTAAATTTAAGTTCGCCGAACAACTCCTACACCACTCATAAGTTACATGAGTCAAGGTGTTAAGAAACAGGCCTGTTAAACAAGAGCATGGTTAACCCTGGTTAACCAGCTTAAAAGGTGCAAAAGCTTGCTATTGATAATAATTAATAGGTCATGATGAAGGGTTTGGTCAAATTGGTGACTTAGACTAAAGGATTGATGGATTGAGGTAATCTGGGTTGATCCGTGGAAATACTAAAGCTAAATTGAATTTAAAGTTTTCAAAAAATTAAATCTAAAATCCAAGCAGGACCACCAAAAATGGATTCGAATTGTTCCTGAATTATTGATAAAAATAAAAAATATAGTAATTTGGTATTGTATTATTATGTAACAGTGGGCTGTTAGGGGTAGGTAATTGTTGGAAAAGGATAATAGTCGGGTTTTCCGAATGCTATGGCGGAAGTGGATACGGTTTTAACTTTATACATATACATATAAATGCATATATATGTAGAATTTAATAGAATGTGGGTATTACGGTCCCCCCCAAAAGTATAACAAAGGCGTAGTGTAGCATAGAAGCTAGGCTTGAGACACTACTTTTTTCTAAACATATGAAATGTTTATAAGATGGAAACAACAATGCTGAGAGAAAGTTTAGAAGATCTTTGTATGAGGTTGGGATGGTAGGGGTTCGCTATTTGCTGGGGGTAAGTGAATTTACGCTGCGCTTTCTGTTTAAAAAAAAAGGTATAATGCTCATTCGATGTAATTATATAAATATACTTGGGCGGATACGAAAAACAAAACATTCAACTAATGGTACGAAAAACATAATATATATATAAAATATAAATTTGGGCAAACGAGTAATTGACATAAAACACAATACGTAGGTACATTGACATTTAACATGAAGTAATTGTACACATAATATATATATATATATAGATATAATTGGGGGCTTTCTTGACGTGTCATCCATAGTGGTGGGTTACTCACGTCAAGAATACAAAAAAATTTGGGTTAATAACATTGAAACGAAAACACAATGGGAATAATTGTAATTCTTAAAACTAACATAGAAATAGCTTAATACTAGATAGACCAGAGTGGTAGATAGAATTTAAAAGATTGAAGTTATTGGGTGTTGTAATGTCTGAGGTGGGTGGATTAGGTATGTGGGTAAAAAAAAAAATTTGGCATTATGAGAAGGTGTCTATGGGTTTGAAATGAAGGTGTTGAAGGATTCGATTGTACAGCACTCCCACAGCTGCAGTCTGTGTGTCCTATAGTCCAGGCTAAGTCCAGAAGTGACACAGGTGCATGGCTCGGTTATATTAGGTATATGATTAAAAAAAAGTTAAAAATGAAAAATTGTTTAACCAATGAACATAATTAAAAAAATAGACTAAAGAAAAGAGCGCATTACACACAGTGACCCATCCAAACCGCCAAACCACAGGTGAGGCTTTACAAAAGTGAGGTTAAAAAAACGATGGTCGGAAAAAGGTTGTCCCTAAATCCCCAAACGCTGGCAGCGCCGTGCGGTAGAGTTGACTCCTCGGTGAAGAGGCAACTTAGCCTTACCTCAGCCCAGCAACGCGCTGGAGAGGTAGGGGTTAATGTTTATTGTGTGCAGGTTAAAAAGAAGAAGGAAAGAAGATGAAACTTAACCTAATATCACTTGACCGCTGGCCTCCAAGTGTGGTGACAGTGATTAGTCGCGGTCGAGTGCATAATAGTTGGGGCGATTTTTAAGGTTGCTATGGTACAGGGTGTTGAAATCAATTTTGTTTATTGGTTAAATGGTGGGTGTTGGGATTGAAAAACCGTTTGAGATGAGAAACGTGGGCCGTTCTTACAAATCGGGAGGTTTTGGGGTCGATGAGCCTCACGGTAACAGGGGTGGTAAAACACTCAATTATTAGTGGTCTTGGCCACAGGGGGAGGAGTTTGGCGGTTATGCGCTTGGATGCATCACTAAGGTGATGCTCCCTGCACATAACGTAGTCTCCGGGTTGGAAGGGGTTGGGTTGCCGGTTCCTGTTGTAGGTAGCCTGACGAGCCCGGTGGGCCTTTGCCAGGTTATCCAGGGCTTTAGACCATACTTGGTCTGTGGCCAGCTGAGGTGGAGGGGGGACCAAGTGGTCCATATTCCACGCCAGGTCAATGGGGAGGTTGATGGGGTGGCGTAAAAAGACGGAGGCTGGGGAGGAACCGGTACTGACATGGGGGGCTGTGTTAAATGCAAGCTGGAACCAGTGGAGATCTTGGTCCCAGCTTGTTTGATTTTGGGAGTGGTAAATGCGGAGTGCAACCTTTAAGAAATATGATCTGGGCCACAGATAGTCAGGTGTTACCAAGAGCGACCTGGTATTGTCGTTCGTTAATGTTAGGTTTGGTTTTGCGGTTTGTTTAGCCTATTATTCTAACGGTGACAATGTCTTATGGGTATTAAAAAGGTTTGGTTTGATCAATAGGCTATTGTAGTGATAATACAAAATCTATGCTTAGATTAACCTGGCTTTATTAAAGTTATAGCCTAACTGTTGGTGAAGGGTTTTTTTTTTTTTTTTTGTAAGCTCTATAAAAATATTGTCGGTAATTATTTTGACCTGATATTATTGAGAAATATTGTAGTGGTATTATTAGGCAATGAGACTGATCATAAAAAAAAAATAATATTAACTATTCAAGTCAAAAATTTTGTAAATATGTAGGCGTAGTCTATATAACTGAGTACCAAGAATTAAAGTTGCTGCAATTTATTAATTTTTTTGAAAGAGTTACTTAATTTTATCATCGGAATACCTAAAATTGAAACAATGACTTGATAGAAGTAATTGTCAGAAACCAATAGTGAAACGCTAGGCTAATTTCTACGCTATATAACCAAACAACGGGAATCTGATGGTCGATCCAATGAATTAATAATATTGTATTTGTAATTAACAAAATAGGGATCAAAAAGAACATTGGAGTATGCTAAAACCAGGCTATTAATGTTTGAAATTGTTCTAGGCTGTGTACCTCTGTCTAGGGTCTTAAAGTAAATTTGACTTATTCTTAACTAACATTGGTTTAAGCCAACAGAAATATTATCTAACACCATTAAATTATAAGAAGTGCATGTCCTTTCAATCCAATGGCCCTAGTATCTGTATTATTAATAATATTTATTAAACTACAAGACACTGTTGTTATATTCTTATTATCTAAATGTAGAAACTAGACTAGGCCCTAGATCTAACTAGTGACAAACATCCCTAAAGTAATCGACAGCATAAACATTTTTCTGGTATTGCACTCTAGAATAATTAGATCTGTTTAACTTACCCAAGTTTTGTTGAAATATATTACACTAATTTATAAACCTTTTACTCATTTACACTTTGGCGTTCTGAACAATCCTGGATTAGGCTATTAACGAAACTTTCACGTAAGTGCATGTCTACCATATAGGCCTATCGTAAAAAAAAATAGATTTGTTAATAAATAATATTTTAGGAGAGAATGAAATAATTCATTTATACTGTTAGGGGGAGTTTAATTTTGATAGTTGAATGAAGTGAGATGCAATTTGGAAGAGGTTTAATTATTCAAGTACATTAAAAAATTAAAAGTGCTTCGCGTGCTAGCTGGAAATAACTGCCATTTTAAGCAAGCTAAATCCCGTTATTTGGAACGGATGGAAGTGACCTAACAACAAGACTGGTTAGTTCATATTAATTTAATATGAATTATTGGCAGTGACTTTTAAGTAAAAAACTAAAAATACAACGCGTTACCGAAACGCAATAATTAATAGTTACCGTGGTCGGAACTTTGACTCTGCTACCATACTGAAGCGTGCGTGCGCAGCCTTTCGTGACGTCATCACAGTTGCTATGGCAATGACAAATAGAAAATGGAATGCGTAACGAAAAAAGTGTTATTAATTGGTTGCTATGTCAATGCCAAATATGTAATACAAGTAACGAAAAAGCCTTACCAAATTGGTTGCTATGGCAATGACAAATATAAAATACAAGTAACGAAAAAGCGTTACCATTGGTTGCTATGGCAATGACAAATACAAAATATAATGCGTAACGAAAAAAGTGTTATTAATTGGTTGCTATGGCAATGACAAATATAAAATACAAGTAACGAAAAAGCATTACCAAATTGGTTGCTATGGCAATGAATGTAAATACATGCAAGAAACATGTGTTTTGGTTCATCAATTTAAATTTAGAGACGATCGGTTCCGTCCGGCGTAGTTCAGATATTATCGTCAAGCGCTGAAATTTTAGGATAGGCCTAGAAAGTAATTTTAAGTCTTGGCCTAACCTAAAATTATTGTATGTATGTTGCCGTTAAGACAGGTGAAATAAATTAAACAAGCACATAATAACTATAGGTTGGACCTAGACGGATGAACTAACATTTTATGTTTATTGAAAGTATTTAAAATGAAAGGACATTTAACCGCATTTACAATTTTAGCTTTGATGTTATAATTAATTCCACACCTTTATTATAAGAAGGTTAAACGTATGGAAACAGCAAATCTATACTAATATTATAAAGAGGTAAAGTTTGATTTTTTGTTTGTTTGTATGTAGGGGGTAATCTCTGGCACTACTGAACCGATTGAAAAAATAGTTTTACTAATAAAAAACTACACTATCCTTGAGTAACATAGGCTATATTTCATTTCGATAAAAACCTTTTTTTATTTCAATATTTGTAAATATAGTCGGAAAGAATTCTTAGGTTAGGCTTAGAATGATAAACAAACACATGTATTTACATGTATTACTATAGCAACCAATTGAATAAAATAACAGTTAGTAGCTGTTTGCTCCAATATTTCCATTAACAGCTGATTTCAAAATTTGAAGCAATTATTATTGTATTTCTGGCTTTTAGGTTAGGGTTTTAAAGTGTAGACCTGAGCCTTGCTGGTTCTTTTAACCATGATTATAACCGCTGTTATCAAAAATATAAGAAATAACTTAATTTGAACATTTATCATTATTTGTCATCTTAGTCTTGAGCTTATTATTAATCGTACACCTTTATTATAAATAAAACATAACCTATGTTTTAGAAGGTTTCATTGGGGGTTGGCGTGCGGAGCACGCAGGGGTCTCCCCTAGTATTTGTATAAAAACAATCTAATAATAAACGGCGATTAAAATTATGTGTGTATGTTGCCGTTAAGGCTGGTAAAAGAATTGAACAAAAGGCGTGATGAACTTCGATCCTGACGGGGGTCCCACGACAGCACATATTTACTTTTTTTATTTCCACAGTTTACTTGACAGTTGCTTGATTTTAAGCTATACCAATCACCGCAACCAGTTATTGACATTCGGTTTAGAATAAAATACCCTTATAGAAATACAAAATAAATTAGACGATATAATTCTTGTACGCTTGCTAAAACAACTTACGCGACACCACTGTGTGTGGTTACAGTCGGACTTAATAATAAATACAGTAAAAATACCTTCAAAACAATAGAAAATCTAATTGTACAAAAATACGGCAAAATACCGACAAAACTGAAGTACCACTTGTGTACGCGAAAAAAGGGCCTTGTTCGACCCCACACAAATATATTAACAAAAAGACCACCCCAGTTTCCCCTCCATCATTCGTACACTCTTAACAACTCGTCAGTGGCGCTGAATCTCTGAATGTGAACAGCCGAGTTTTAACTTTCCTCTGAAAATGATTGAAATTACTAATTTGCTTTAGTTGAAGCAGTAGGTGGTTAGGTATGTACTTTGGTATGGAACCGACAAAGAAATAAAAAAACTCGAAGCTCTTATTTACGAGCGTATTTTAGGACGTCTGATAAAACACCTAAGACAGTAAAGTGTGCATATAGACAAGACATCTATCTATACGTATAAGTAAAATTGGAGTCTGTCTGTGATTTCAAAATACAAGCTTTTTTTCTAAACTCATATGGTTATTCACATATTACCAAAAACCACATTTACCATTTTTTTTTGTCTGGCTTCTATCTGTTTGGACGGGCTAATCTCAGGAATGGCTGAACCGATTTTGACCAAACTTTCGTCAACATGTAGAGGACTTTTCAGAGAATATTTTAGAATACTTTTTATTTCGAAAAAATTTAAAATTCCTGTAAAAAATTGAAAAAAATTTAATTAATTAAATATACAAACAATAATTTTAGTTTAGGCCTAGACTGATGAACCAACATTTTATGTTTATTGAATGTATTTCAGCGCTAACGATAATATCGGAACTACGCCGGACGGAACCGGTCGTCTCTTAATTTAAATTGATGGACCAAAACACATGTTTCTTGAATGTATTTACATTCATTGCCATAGCAACCGATTTGATAACGATTTTTCGTTACGCGTACTTTCTATTTGTCATTGCCATAGCTACCAATAATAACACGTTTTTTCGTTACGCATTACATTTTCTATTTGTTAAGTCCTAACGCAACCCGCGTTGAGGAACTTCGTTTCAAAAATTATAAACAAAATCACCATTATTTGTCACCGCAGGGGTTGGCGAGCGAAGCGAGCGGGGGCAGAGCCCCTAGTTTACTTAATAAATATTTACCGAAGTTATGAAAATATTACATTATCCAATGCAAAGGACTGTATATAAATTATTAAACTAAACTATGCGCAGGTTTTTATTCAGAACTAGGGGAAAACCCAGCGTGATCCGCACGCCAACCCCGTTGGCACCTTATATACATATAATCATGTTATGTTTTCTTTATAATAAAGGTATAGGATTAATAATAGCTCCAAAAGATGGTAAATAATGTTAAATGTTCAAATCAAATTATTTTGTATATTTTATAACAGCAGTTATAATAAAGGTTATAAAAGAACCAGCAAGGCTCAGTTCTACACTTTAATAAAAACCTAACCTAAAAGTTAGAAACACAAATAATTGCTTCTAAGTTTGAAATCAGCCGTTGATGGAAATATTGGAGCAAAAAGCTGTTTTATCTGTTATTTTATCCAATTGGTTGCTATGGCAATAAATGTAAATACATGCGTTGGTGCATCAGTCTAGACCTAATCTAAGATTTTTTTCGACTATATTTACAAATATTGAAATAAAAAAAATGTTTTTATCAAAATGAATGACAGCCTACGTTACTCAGAGCTCCAGAGATTACCTCCTTCATACTAACAAACAAATTTTACCTCTATAATATTAGTATAGTTGACAGATTTTACCTGAAATTCTGGCTGTGCTAAATTGTTTATCTAAGAGTTGTGAATTACGCAATCGCGGAGGCGTGCAAAGCACGCAAAGCCCCTCTGGTATTCTTTAATATTTGACTCGTTTTTAAATGCAAATTACATCACATTTTCGCTTTTGTTTATGTGTGCGCGAGATAGGTTCGCTTTTAGTTCCGGGACAACAACAAAGAGCTGCCTATGTCCATGTGGGTGTATCCTGACCGAATATATTTCGCGGAGGAACAGAATAACATATTCCATTATGTAAATGAAGCGAGAAAGAATGCAGCGTCATTCCGACATTGTTCTCACGGCCTTGGCTCCTTGAGACTTTAGTTAAAGAACTGCCATCTCGGCCACCGGCATAGGTTTGTTGCCTGGATTTGTGTTCGGTGGGCGAGCAAAATAGTTTTAATTTGCTACAGGGTGAGCCATAAAAACCGACCTATTATAGTATTTTCTCAGCTGTTATAACTGTCGGAGAGTGCATTGTTGAGGAAAATAACTGTTTAGTTAATGCCATTTCGAGGGTAGTTAACATGCTTCATCAGTGGTTATCGCATCATCGTGCTTTTGTCATAGAGTA
Organism: Philaenus spumarius; assembly: GCA_018207615.1. Lineage (NCBI taxonomy): Eukaryota > Metazoa > Arthropoda > Insecta > Hemiptera > Aphrophoridae > Philaenus > Philaenus spumarius. Next base: position 130,985 of record JAGFPH010002012.1, read on the forward strand.
ATTTTTCAAAAGTAATGAATCTACGATTTCTACCCAATGTCGGTTTCGTACTCACTTCAACGTCAGTCGTCATGGTGCCAATCCAAGTCGAAAAACTATTATAAGGAGGGATGATAATTTTCCACACTGCTTCTGCACTCAAAATCAAACCTAGTGGAAGACCACGAACAGTTCGAACGCCGGAAAACGTTAAAATGGTTCGCGCAAGTGTGCTGCAGAGACCTAAGCGCTCAGCCAGTAAACTTTGGCAATTTCGAATACTTCTGTCCGCAGAATATTGCATTTGGAATTAAATTTCCATCCCTATAAAATAGTGATGACTCAGAAACAAAACGAGAGGGAATGCGATTCACGCTTTACCATGTGCCACAGACTATTGCAGCTTGTGAATGAAGCGAATCTTCTTCAAGTACTGGTCATGTCGGATGAAGATCATTTTCAAGTGTCGGGAAAAGTTAATAAACAGAATTTTCGATATTGATCTGCCGAGAATCCAAGAGAACTTTATGAACGATCGCTTCATCCACAAAAAGTGCCTGTTTGGTGTGGAGTGGCGCGGTTTGGGATCATTGGCCCATATTTGTTTGAGAACGATATGGGAATGCCTGCCACTGTTAACTCAGAACGCTATTTGGCCATGCTCAGACATTTTCCGACGCCACAGTTACGTCAGTTAGGAATCAAACTCTATTCGGTTCCAACAGGATGGTGCGACTTGTCACACATCAAATGAGTCAATGCTAGTTTTACGTCAACTGTTTCCGGGACATTTGATTTCCCGGTTTGGTGATGTTCCATGGTCTGCACGATCCCCAGACCTGACCTGTTGTGACTGTTGGCAATGGGGCTATCCAAACTGTAAAGTCTTCGTTCCTAAGCCCCGGCATATTGCTGAATTAAAGCAGTGCATAAGGAACGGATCCTAAAACTAACAAATAGAGTCCAACACAGAGCTGAAGGGTCTCGATACACACACCTCAAACAGATCATCACTGATCCTGCACCTCCGCAGGTCAGAAGAAAACGCCCCTTATGTCTGGTTTACGAACCACCATAAGTATCCAAAAAATCCAAGCTCTATTCTTAAACACCACACACTTTCGTAGTCAATCCCAGTGTATTCCATCGATCCACCATCTCGTTCTCACTCAAAATTTATTCCAAATTTAGTCATTAAAAGTTTCAATAAAGTCATTTATTAGTTTCAAAACAGATGCTGCCTTCACACCAAGACTACGGTCTTGCCAATTTGCCAGTGAGATCGCTGATGCAATTCCTCAGTCAATGTTGCGGAAGGTAACAGCGAGTATGAAGAAGAGCTGAGAGGCCTGTGTGGATGTGGAAGGACGACACTTGAAGGACATAATTTTATCATAAGTAGAAATTGCAAAATCATGCAAATATTTTAGTTCGGCTTGTAACATAAAACTATGTTTAGTTATTCAGATATTTCAATTTTTTAAATGTCCTGTTTTTTGGCTCAGCCCGTATTTAAAGTTCTCTATCTATTCACGAAGTAGGATAACGACTTAACCGGCAAAAGGTTCATTTTGTAAGGATTTTCTGTAATCTTTTCACATCTTTATGAGGTGAAGTGAACGTTATTTATGCTTATTGAAGTGTACACTTCTTTAGGGGAACCTCGCGGACGCAGAGACCGGGTAATCTTGGGAATTAAATGAGCTGCTGACGCGCGGAACGTCTCGCCTTGTAACGCTTTTGGCTAGTCCTGATTCACGTTCGGGTTAACTCGGGCGCGCAGATCCATAAACCTACTAATAAACTCAACTATAAACTCAAACTTCGAATTTCAAAAAATGTTTAGGTATGTTAGAGAAACAATTTAATTTTTAAAGGAATTCTATAACGCTTAATCGTTAATCTGAAAATTCATACATTTGTGAAATATAGGGCCTAGTGTGTTGTTATATTCTTTTTGATCCATTTAGGGTAGTTATCACATTTTAACCCCTGAAATGTAAACAATCAGAATGACCTTAACGTCGTTAGCTCCCTCTTGTGCTATGCCAAATTTGTTCTATCAAAACTCCGAACATGGCATATATGTAGTTTTGAAGTGATAACTTCTATAGGCGCACCACGTCCAAAAAAATTTTATACATGTGTGTAGCAGAGTATATAGTTTTCTTGTTGCTGGGGGTGAATTGGATTTTAACGTCACGCGTTTCACCGTGCATTTTGTGAAACGCTGTATTTTGTGAACCGCTCCTAATGTGAAACGCTCTTAACGTGAAACGCTCTTAATGTGAAACGCTATATTTTGTGAACCGCTCCTAATGTGAAACGGTATATTTTGTGAACCGCTCCTAATGTGAAACGCTCTTAATGTGAAACGCTATATTTTGTGAACCGCTCCTAATGTGAAACGCTCTTAATGTAAAACGCTATATTTTGTGAACCGCTCTTAATGTGAAACGCTATATTTTGTGAACCGCTCCTAATGTGAAACGCTCTTAATGTGAAACGCTATATTTTGTGAACCGCTCCTAATGTGAAACGCTATATTTTGTGAACCGCTCCTAATGGGAAACGCTCTTAATGTGAAACGCTATATATTGTGAACCGCTCCTAATGTGAAACGCTCTTAATGTGAAACGCTCTTAATGTGAAACGCCCCTAATGTGAAACGCTCTTAATGTGAAACGCTCTTAATGTGAAACGCTATATTTTATGAACCGCTCCTAATGTTAAACGCTGAAACGCTATTAAAGTGAAACGCTCTATTCTATCTGTTTGAAAAAAGTGTTGGTCTTGCCGAGATTCGAATTAGCAGAGTCCACCACCAAAGACCATCGCCTTAGCCAGTTAGGCCACAATCGCGTTGCTAATTTAGTATATTTGATTTATACTAAAATAAGTGTAACAGATATAAGTGTATATAAGTGTAACAGATTGTCCTACGTCATAAGCTTAATCAGTTAATGATAATTTTTATTTTGTTGGTTGCTATGGTAATGAATGTAAATACATTCAAGAAACATGTGTTGGTTCTTCTGTTTAGGCCTAACCTAAAATTATTTGGGCGTTTAATTTTAATTTTATGTATTGCTGATGCATTATTACATAAAAATATTAGCAGTTTTTGGTATCGCCAAAGAAGATTACACTTCTACCGTGTGGTCTTAGGCACACAGTTTTTGTTTTAAAATTTACATTAGCAACCGACGCCGACTGTCTGGCACACAGCATAGCATCAGAGACGTTAATCTAATCCAAAGATGACACACGAGACGAAAGCTCGGCAATTAAATGCAATTATTGGATGGGCTGCACGTGGGTTGCGGCTATTGGCAGTACGAGCACGTTTCCAATCCCCGCCCGTACGCCGCACCCTCTAGGCACAATCAATTCTTTACCTCTAACAGAAATAAAAACTAAGTACAGTACCCGAGTAGGTGGGTTCAGTATTTACATCCAGACAATGAAAATAGTTTGTTTGTATGTCCTAGGGTCATGGGCGCAAAGGGGGGTCTCGTCCCCCCCTAGCTCCCAGAGGAAGGAAAATATGTATATTATTCATTATAGTCAGGTATTTTTCTTTAAAGAGATTAGCACTAAAATATGTTTTAAATGTTATGTGCCGTTTGATTTTACATGTGCTTTTTTATTTTTTACAAGAGTTCAAGCATTGTGTATTGAAAATACTCGAAATAGGGGGGGGGGGGGTTGGCGTGCGAAGCTCCCAATGCATTGCGTATTGCAAATACTCACAATAAGGGGGTTGGCATGCGAAACACGCAATGAATTGTATATTGAAAATACTCCCAATACGCGGGTTGGCGTGCATTGCAGGTAAGAGGCGCTGCGATCTGATTCTAGGAAATTTGTTTATATATATAAAAATCCATGTTTGTTTCTTTGTCCTCTACACAATCAAAAACTACTCGACCGATTTCGCTAAAAATTTTACACTTTATCCATAGCATTGTCAGGAGTGTTTAGACGTTACAGTTAATTCAGTCCAAGGGGTTGTTATCCCTATACAATAAATATAAATTAAACTAACTTCCTACAAGCTATAAAGCTAGAATTATGAAATATTATTTTTAAGGGATGTACAAAACCATTTACAATTCGATTACTTAAGTAAAAGGGATGAAATGTAATAACTATACTTAAAATTAAATAATATCCACTTTTTATTAAATTTTACGAAAATTTCACAATTTACACATATTAGTCCCACGATTTTTTTTAGAGAATATGATAATTACAAACAAAAATATTTAAATACGGTAACTACCCCCCCCTATACAATACAAATAAATTGTAAATTTCTACAAACTATAAATCCAAAAAAAATTTATCTTATATTTAAAAAAATCCTGCTTTTTATTCACTCACTTCCTAAAGTTAATACTTAACCAATTTTGATGATTCTTTTTTATTTAAAAGATAGTTTCAAGTTCTAAGTCACCGTGAAGCTAAATATTTGATTTACACTTTTATTCTGGTTACATTCTGAGTTTTATAATTGCAACAGTATGCTACAACTAAATTAATAGGAAATAATTGGTTCTAAACAGCTGATAATCTGATTAGTTTCAAATAAATAAGTTATTTACTTTACTTTTACTTATGTTTTATAGGTCTGATTTCTTGCTGTGTAAGTTGGTGTGTAATTGACTAATTGAACTATGAAGTTTTGTTTAGGCTTTTATACGTGGAGATGATAATTGAATTGAGAATTTGAATACTTTTAATAAATCAAAAAGGTGAAAAACAAGTTGATTTTTGTTACTTTACATCAAAATTGGTCGAATTTCGACAACAGGAGATACTTGTTTAATATTATTCTTAATTGGTATAAAAAAATCATTTGCAATTCGATTACTTAAGTCGAAGGGATGAAGTGGGATAACCACCCTTTAAATTACACCAAGCAATAGGGAAACATTGCCAGGTCCACTAGTATACATCTAATTTTTAATGATACCCCAAAACGTGTTCTAGGGACCATGATCAGTGCTCATTTACTGCTCCCGACCTTAGGTCTCACCATAAGGGTCACTGCACTAGCTCATCTTTGCTATGGGAATTCGCTAAAAAGCAACAGTGTTAGACGCCATGACATCTCGAACAGCTCTACAGCCATCTGCAAGAACAATGTTTTTTTTACTCCTTTAATTGCTTAGTAGTTAACTCGTATCGGTAAGAACGAAGGTTCAAAGCTTTTGTTTGGGAACACATTCATAGCCCGGTGCAACTAATTCTGGAGTGTAACTGATGAACCTTGCAGCGTTGGTACAAAGAGACCAATCCTTGCTCGTGACTCTGCAAGCTTTCCGCGTTTCTGCGTGAACTTTGACAATGAGTAACGTGTGGTCCGTCTGGTAGGACTCTTTTAGGTTTGTCCGTCGGTGGCTATTAGAGAGCTGAAAGTTCAGCGACCGTACGTACCTAACATTTTCTCTAACGAGTTTTGGTGTAATTAATTTAGCATGTTTAATAGACCGGTCAAATTAGCCAAAATAGGAGAAAAAAAGTAAGTGTGTGAGGTCGTGGGATCCCGTCAGGAACGAAGTTCATCACGCGTTTTCCTCAATTCTTCTACCAGCCTTAACGGCAACATACACACATAATTTTAATCTTTCAATTGCCGTTTATTAATAGTTTGTATTTTACAAATATTTACTGTTTTCATACGTTTAATGTTGTTATAATAAAGGTGTAGAATTAATTATAACATCAAAGCTAAGATGGTAAACACAGTTAAATGTCCATTCATTGTAAAAACATTAAATAAACATAAAATGTTGGTTCATCAGTCTAGGCCTTACTTTAAATTATTGTGTCTATTTAATTTATTTTACCTGCTTTAACGGCAACAATACATACAACAATTTTAGGTTAGGCCTAGACTTAAAATTACTTTCTAGGCCTAACCTAAAATGTCAGCGCTTGACGATAATATCTGAACTACGCCGGACGGAACCGATCGTCTCTTAATTCAAATTGATGAACCAAAACACATGTTTCTTGAATATATTTACATTCATTGCCATAGCAACCAATTTGATAACGCTTTTTCGTTACTCGTATTTTATATTTGTCATTGCCATAGCAACTAATTAATAACACTTTTTTACGTTACGCATTACATTTTCTATTTGTTAACTCTTACGGCGAAACGCGTAAAGGAACTTCGTTCTAAAAATCCCGAAGTTTTGAAACTTGGTATAGTTACTTATTCGAGTGACCTGTACAGTATACTAAAATTCCCCGAAGGTAGGGGCGGGCGGGATGAGGAGGCTTTCCTCAAAGGAGGTATCAAAGGATGTAGGAGGTTACATCAAAAGTTGTTTTACTTGTTTTCGTAAATAACTCAGGAAAAATTTAGTTTAGCGAGTAAATAACCCTGTACAAAATTAGACTACAGTAAATTCTCTTGAAAAAAGATCGTATTATTTTTCTCGCAGGCGCTATAGTTTTGAAGATAGAGTCCGTGGAAAATAGAACAAAATTCTAAAATCTGGGTTTTTGGCTTAATTTGCACAATTTGTACAGTCAACGTAGCTAAAACAGGAGGAAAAAATACTAAACTCCTCATAGTTACTTGGTGTTAGAAACTTGGCATAGTTACTCCTTCGAGTAACTTAGATATATATTACATATATATATATAACCAAATACTCACTGACTCATCACGATTTATGAAAAATTACTCAACGGATTGGAATGAAATTTGGTATGTAGCTTCCTCTAGGGCCCTAGGTGCTCGCTAAGAAAGGTTTTCAAAAAATTTGAAATTTTAGGGAGGGTTTGGGGGAATCAAAATTACAAAAAAAAAAAACCATAGACTGGATTGGAATGAAATTTGAAATGTAGCTAGAACACGAACATATATATATATATATATATATGGATATCGGCGTGAATCCTGGCACTTGGCCTCGTCCAGGCCGGGGGTGTGGGGATAGGGCGAAAGTGGAGAAAAAAACATTTCCCACACCCCTTTCTGATGTGACTCATCCTTCAAACGAACTAGCGGATGTTTACCTCACCCTTAACACGTTCACTGCTACGCAAATTTCGTATTTCCTATGCTAGGAGCTGAACTTTTATTTTTTATATTTATAACCTAAATGATTAGAAATTACTTATTTTTTATTTTTGAAACTTTCTACGTAATAATCACTAATATTTTAAAGCGGACGCACATGAGCGTCCATAGCACATAGACGTAAAATTGGCGTGCGAAGCACGCAGTGCACTATGTATTGAAAATAATCCTAATACGGGGGTTGGCGTGCGTAGCACGCAATGCATTGTGTATTGAAAATACTACTAATACGGGGGTTGGCGTGCGAAGCACGCAGTTCACTGTGTATTGAAAATAATTCTAACACGGGGGTTGGCGTGCGAAGC
>JAGFPH010002012.1:146299-160176 GCA_018207615.1 Philaenus spumarius
GATTGGAATGAAATTTGGTATGTAGCTTCCTCTAGGGCCATAGGTGCTCACTAAGAAAGGGTATGAAACATTTCGAAATTTTAGGGGGGTTTGGGGGGGATCAAAGTTACTAAAATCATAATTTCAGATCTTTTATTATTATGACAATAGTGCTTCTATTATTTAAAATCTATATATATAAAAGCCAAACACCACTCACTGACTGAACACTTAAAAAGAATACAATTACGTTAAAAAGACTGAAAATACCAACCACCACGGGCAACGCCGTACGGGTCAGCTAGTACAATATATTATTATAGTCAATAATTACAAAGGACTATCAAAAAAAAAAAAAAAGAAAAGATTAATACCTGTGCATTCCCACTCCCACCTAAGTTGTCATAAGTATCAATAGTTTTCTCTATATCCCAAAGAATTTAGTTTTTAAACACATCGAATTTGCAAATTTAAATAAATTAAAAAATTTTTACCAACACTGCGCGAATATCGATTCACCCCGGTAAGCAAATTTAATGACGATGCGGATGATTGGAAAGTCGAATTCACAACTCATTGAGAAATACAAGAACTTTCCTCTCTTCTAGCGATGATTAAATCCCCGAGACGAAATAAGCGACCCGTAGTAAGAATGGTGAGCACGGTGGATGATTAAAATGCGGAGGTGGTGAGGGGTATAAGAGTCAAGTGTATTGATTTTATCTAGACTATCAGTCAGTCGATGACAGTGTGAGGCCGGTCATTTTAGAGGGCGGGGGGAGATGAAATCTTACCTGGTAAGAGTTCAAGCGGAAACTATCAGTGAGCTTTTTTTTTGGAACGAAGATCCTAAACGCGGAATGCGGTAGGAGTTAACAAATAGAAAATGTAATGCGTAACGGAAAAAAGTGTTATTAATTGGTTGCTATGGCAATGACAAATATAAACTACGAGTAACGAAAAAGCGTTACCAAATTGGTTGCTATGGCAATGAATGTAAATACATTCAAGAAACATGTGTTTTGGTGTTAAATTAAGAGACGATCGATTCCGTCCGGCGTAGTTCAGATATTATCGTCAAGCGGTGAAATACATTCAATAAACATAAAATGTTAGTTCATCAGTCTAGACCTAACCTAAAATTATTAATGTACGTCCTCTACATGTTGATGAAAGTTTCGTCAAAATCTCTTCAGCCAATTCGGAGATTAGCCCGGTCAAATAAAAAGGCAGGCAGACAGATAGACAAACATCACATTTATAAACCTGTGTTTAGGTTTTGGTAATGTGTCAATAACCATATGAGTTTAGAAAAATACTTTATATTTTGAAATCACAGACAGACACTTTAATTTTATTTATATGTATAGATTTATATGTATTATTTATATGTATTATAGATGTACTCATAGAATGATGTGGAATACATCTCAAACCCTGATTTGTAGTTTTTACGTTCATCAGGGAGTTATGAGTAACCAACTGGCGGAAAACGGTTATTTAGCGCTTAAGGGTCTGCTCCAGTAAATGAGAAAGCAACAGGAAACGCAACCGCTTCTCACTGTATCCCTATCTAAACAGTGCAATTTCTTGCAGCTGAACGCAAAAAAAAACTCAAAACATTGCCTCATTTCAAACCATTTTATAAGTCTATCTTTTGTGATTGAGTGTTGAAAATGGCAATTACATAACAAATCAGAAGCATTTTTTTTTAATGTAAAATGAAAACGGATGCGTATTGTGACTGCTTAAAATGAGATCTTGCAAAAAATTTTATGATAAAAAATAAACGAAATAAATGGTTTGAAATTTAACATTGCTCTTATGGGATACAAATCCAAGATGGCTGCCACTACAGCAGACCCTTAATGGTGCATAGCTAATCATTTACGTACGCCTAAAACGAAACTCACTCAGCGTTTTCAGGCCATCTAACTCGGAACTGAAATGGTTTTTTAAGTTATGTGGAATGGTTAGACTTAATATTTCCCGGACAGTAATTTCATTTATTTAATCGCACCAGCGGGTACAAGCTAGTATAAAACAATTATTCAAAGTAAAGTTTTCACTAACGAATTTCCATAGGAAAAATTAGCTATTGCAGTGGCCCTTATGGTAAGACCCAAGGTTGGGAGTACCAAATGAATATCGATCATGATCCCCAGAACACGTTTGGGGGTGTCATTAAAAATCATATATGTTTGTGCATATGTATTTATGTGTTCGCATTCTAGCGGCCGCACTTTAAGTCCGATTTGGTCCAAATTTCGTACACATGTTGGTTGTCTACGTCGCTCGGACAAGTTCGTTAGCCAAAAGAATCCAACAACCGGAAGCACATTTTTTGACCGAAAGTAACTATTTTATTGGGATTTTTCCTACGAGAATGAATTTTTTTTCTATAAAATATAAATGTCGGATGTTTTCTGCACATTTTGTTTTTTTACGCGACTTTACAGCTCGCTTGGTTCCCCAAAAATCGATCAAAACGTAAGATACCAGAAAAGTACCCGGTTCAAAGCCATGCGGTGGATTTTACCGTGGGGTTGGCGTGCGAAGCACGCAATGCATTGTGTGTTGAAGATAATCCCAATAAGAGGGTTGGCGTGCGAAGCACGCAATGCTTTGAGTATTGAAGATACTCCCAATAAATGGAATGGCGTGCGAAGCACGCAATGCTTTGTGTACTGAAGATACTCCCAATATGCGGAATGGCGTGCGAACCATTTTGCAGCTACTCAGCACCGTCGTGAATAGACCCATTTCACAAAATGTTGTTTGAAACCCTAAAACGTAGCCCTATAAACTTAATTTTGGAAATTTGCTCGACTCACGTCAGCGGTTCAGCTGCGTGGTCGAATTGTTTTACTCTTCAGTCGGACAGAACGATTGGTAAATTATTACTGTATTGATTCCGCCAAGCCAACACATTGTCGTCGTACCGAACCAATTAAATCTATTGTATTGGGTAATGACTTTTGACTATTGATTTAGTACACAATTGACTCCATGATTGGCTTATTTGTGTAATGCAAAACCACCATGTAGCACCGTGCGCGCGCATAAAAAGCCTACTTTTGATTTCGACAAAACAAATGAACACTGAATTAATCCTCGCTAATCCACTTTGGCCTCGGTATAGGGGAGGTTAATTTACTAATAAAAGGTTTCCGGTTTTTTTTTAATTAGAATATATGTCTAACCTAAGGGATTTTTGACACAATATAACACTAGGCCTACAGTGCGTCCGGACTTTAGTTGGCAGTACGGGAAAGGCTATGCTAATGAATTTCATATGAAGTTTCCGTACTACTACCCGCACTGCTGACATCGGCCGATTTATGAATTCACTGAATGTGTAGATGATGACGTAATTTTGTAAATGGTAACAAACTAAAGCTAATAAACTGTCTTTCCTCGTGTGACACCATGAAATGTAAGCACATTTGTTATATATTTTGTATACGATTTTATAACTGAAACGCAACTGAAAAGGACATAAGAAATGTAGTAAGCGTGGATTTTAGTAAGTTGTACAGAAATAGATAAATTAATTGTTTGGCAGATAAACTTAATAAAATAGGTCCCAGTTGTGTAACTGCAGTAATGGTTGCGATATTTGACCCAAAACGCAAAATTCAGTCTCAAAAAACATGATATACAGGGGTCCATGTTATTAAATTTGTCTGCCCATCTTACATTTTTCCTTTTTTTGTCAATATCTCTGTTATCCTTTAAGCTGCAGACAAAATAAAAAAAAACATTGTGCTTGTTATTAAATAAGTAAACTTTTTTGTTTCTTGTAATTTTTTTTAAAAGTTAGCGGTTTTTGAGATATTTGTCATTAAAAATTATAAACCGCCGCCATTTTGAAAATGTTTAAAATAATTTTCTAATTTTTCGTACAGTGATAAAAGGTTACGCAACAAATAGGTATACAAAGTTTGAGCTCAATATCTTTTCTACTTCCAAAAATCTTAAGTATTTTGTAAAAAAACACATACAGACAGACAGACGTAAAAATAAGCATCATAGACCCATGTTTAGATTGTGAAATATGTTTGTCTGGGATCCCAGGAACATATCCACAAAAGGGGTCCAGAGAGTTCGGGGACACCCTGTATATAATTTATGTATTATATGCGTTCGCACTCTAGCGGCCGCATTTTAAGTCCGATGTGGTTCAAATTTGGTACACATGTTGGTTGTCTACGTCGCTCGGACGAGTTCGTTAGCCACAAAAATCCAACAACCGGAAGCACGTTTTTTGACCGGAAGTAACTATTTTTCTACGAGAATGATTTTTTTTAGAGTTTTTTCTACAAATATAAATGTAAGATGTTATTCTGCACATTTTTTGTTTTTTACGCGACTTTATAGCTCGCTCGGTTCCCCCCAAAATCGATCAAAACGTAACGTACCATAAAAGTACCAGGTTCAAAGCCATGTGGTGGATTCTACCGCGGGGTTGGAGAGCGAATTGTGTATTGAAGATAATGCTAATACGGGGGTTGGCGTGCGAAGCACGCAATGTTTTGTGTATTGCAGATACTCCCAATATTCGGAATGGCGTGCGAACCATTTTGCAGCTATTCACTACGGAGTGAATTGGCCTATTTCCCATAATTGTTGGTCGAAACCCTAAAACATAGGCCTATAAACTTAATTTTGGAAATTTGCTCAACTCACGTCAGCGGTTCAACTGCGTGGTCGGATTATTTTTATTTTTAGAAAACATTGATTGCATTACATTCTCGCGTAAATTCTCCAATTATAAAATCCAAATGGATGAAACCTTTACGGCTACAAGAAATGAGTAATCATTACCGCGGACTAAGAAGACGAAGATGCAAAGTGGGAAGAAGGAGGTTCAATAGCTTCCAAGATAATTGTCCACTTCTTTCGTTTCCGTCTTCCTCTTGTCCTTCGCTCGCTACGCTCCGGCGATGTTCCAGGGCAATGCTCGTTTCTCGCTTTTAATTGAACAACTCCGTCTTTGTGACTCGACTGTGTTGTGGGGCCGGGAGAGATTCTAATCAGTTTTGCTTGTTCCGACATTACATTCCACGGACTGATTGCATTAATGAATTACGTACTGTGTTGGAGGTTATATGTTTCCTTGTCATAACAACTAATTCAAACCGCTTGCTCTGCGTTGCAGGTTATGTTTGCATTGACAGTTCAAATAGTTAGACAATTTTTGCTGTGCGTAGTGTTGCGTCACGTTTTCCCGTTTTATTAGCCAGTTAAAAAAACAATGCGTTGACGTTTTGTTGCTACTGTATTTCGATGTTAATAAATTATAAGCCACTTCCTTTGTGTTTAAGTTATGTTGTCTTGATGTAAAAGCTTATGTTAAGTACAAATATTTGAAATAACAGGAAAACATAACCTACAACAAATAGCGAGTATATTTTAATAGGATAATATGACAGGAACACATAATTCAGCAACGGTTGGCGTAATTTATTCTGGAACCAGAATTATGTGTTCCTGTCATATTATCCTATTAAAATATACTTTCTGTATGTTCTAGGTTATGTTTTCCTGTTATTAACGAATTTCCATAGGCAAAATGAGCTATTACAGTGACCCTTATGGTAAGACCTGAGGTCGTGAGTAGCAAATGAGCACCGATCATGGTCCCCAGAACACATTTTGGGTTGTCATTAAAATTTATATACATATGTATATCACGTGTTCGCACTAGTGGACGCATTTTTTAAGTCCGATTTGGTCCAAATTTGGTACACACGTTGGTTGTCTCTATGTCTCTCGGACGAGTTTGGCCGAAAAAATCCAACAACCGGAAGCACGTTTTTTGAACGGAAGTAGCTATTCTTTTAGATTTTTCGTATGAGAATGAAACTTTTTTAGAGTTTCATCTAAAGCAATAAATGTAGTATTTTATTCTGCACATTTTGTTTTTTACACGACCTTATAGCTAGCTTGGTTAGCTCAAAATCGATTAAAATACCATAAAAGTACCCGATTCAAATTCACGTGGGGAATTTTACCGTGAGAGGCATCTTCTAACCCGAGGCCGGCGTTTGAGTTTGTACGCTGCGAGCGAAGCGAACCAGTCTATAACCCCGTAACATCAAAGTCGAGGTGCAAACTATCAAAGCGAGTTTTTCGGCTGCGAGTGAAACGAAAAAAAGTGTGAGTCTAAGTTGCAGGATTAGGTGCGAACATATTCTACTAATACACACATAGGCAGCTAATCAGCGCCTTCGTGAGTAGATCTATTTCCAAAATTGTCCGATAAAACCCTAAAACATATACATTTAATTTTGGAAATTCGCTAAAATTACGTCAGCGGTCCAGCTGCGTGATCGATCATTTGTATTCATTTTTAATTGTATTTCTACATGATCATTTACTCATTACAATTCCACCAACTCGACACCTCCTCAAGTGCCAAACGCTGTGTTGTGCCAACGACTATTACCGCCTAGAGGGTGGGCTCTGGGATATTAAACCTAACCTAACCTAATTAGGCCCGGCGGACAAAGAAGTAAACTGTGATCCTAAGGGCAGTGGTACGGTGGATACTTGATCCCCTTCCCATCTGTCCTCTTCACCAGCTGTTGTGACTTTGTAGGGGTCGCTGATCCTGCTAAACCCGGGTAACCCTTTTCATGCCCTCTATTATCGAATACACGTACTTGGTTTTATTCTAACTTGTATTTAGAACTTCGCTACAGATCTTATCTCAACAGAGTACGCATGGTTATTCACACCAACTACACCTTTCCAAAATGTTTATCGAGAAAACGGTTTTACTTGAAGGTAAATTTAAACGTTTCCTCTATACAAAGTATAAAAGGAATCTTATAAAAACTACTTTTATTGTTTTCTACATACATGTTGTTAGATTAACCACGGCTCGTACCTCGAAATATTCGAACATAGGCGAGGAAATAAAGCCTGGAGCTAACACAATTTTAGCAGTAAGACGGGTCGAGATGCTGTTTTTTTGCATTCGATTCAGGAAGCCGCCCGGAAAGTTTGTGACCAAATGCGATCGATGAGAAATCAATATTGCTGAAGAAAAATGCATTTAAAAAAAATACATTCAATGAGCTGATTAAAGAAAAAAATGTATAACTCGATTAAAATTGACAGAAATGGGCTCAACTTTCTTACCCGTGGGTTTTTGGGGTCGCTGAACACGAATATAATATCGACAATGACCCCCCGGAGCATTTTCCCTAGGTGCGCGAGTCAAAATGAAACTGTTTATTAGCGAATTTCCATTGGAAAGTTGAGCCATTGCAGTGACCCTTATCACCTAAGGTCGGGGAGTGAACACCGATCATGGTCTCCAGAACACGTTTCGGGATATCATTACAAATTATCTATGTATATAAAATCCAAATACCACTCACTGACTCACTCAACACGAAATCTCAAAAACCACCGAACGGATTGGAATGAAATTTGGTATGTAGCTTCCTCTAGGGCCCTAGGTGCTCGCTAAGAACGGTTTTAAAAAGTTCGAAATTTTAGGGGGGTCTGGGGGGGTCAAAGTTACTAAAAAAGAAACACCGATCGGATTGGAATGAAATTTGGTATGTAGCTTCCTCTAGGGCCCTAGGTGCTCTCTAAGAACGGTTTTCAAAAAATTCGAAATCTTATGGGTGTTTGGGGGGGGGAGGGGAGAAAGTTATAAAAAAAACACACCGAACGGATTGGAATGAAATTTGGTATGTAGCTTCCTCTAGGGAACTAGGTGCTCGCTAAGAAAGGTTTTACATAAATTCGAAATTTTAGGGGGGGGGGGGGCAAAGTTACTAAAAATCCCCATAAGAAATAAATAGTACATAACATATTTATTTATATATTTTTTTGGTTAGTATACATTTAACTTTGATTCGTCTATCCGTGCAAAGCCGGATCGGGCCAGCTATAACAGAATATATATATATGTGTTCGTACTCTAGTGGCCACATTTTAATTGCGATTTGGTCCAAATTTGGTATACACGTCGGTTGTTTACGTCACTCGGAAGAATTCTTCAGCCAAAAAAATCCACCGACCGGAAGCACGTTTTATGACCGAAATTAACAATTTGTTTTTAGATTTTTCGTACCGGAACGAAATTTTTTGGGGATTTTATCTAAAAAAATGAATTCAGGTTATTATTGTGCACATTTTGATTTTGACACGATTTTATAGCTCGCTTGGTTCCACCAAAAATCCATCAATACGTAAAATACCGTAAAAGTACCCGGTTCAAATCCACGTGGGGCATGGAGCCGACGGCCGAGTTTGAACGCTGCGAGCGAAACGAAGCAGTCCGTAACCCGAGGCCGAGTTTTTCGCTACGAGTGGAACGTCGAGTCAATGTTGGAGGCTCATCTGCAAACAAATTCTACTAATATATTGGTAGCTATTCTACGCCTACGCAAGTACATCAATTTCCCAAACAGTAGGTTGAAACCCTCGAACAAACAAATTTTTTTTTTTGAAATTCGCTCAACTCACGTCAGCGGTTCATCTGCGTGTCGGAATTATTTAATTTATAAAAACTATATTTAACCAACTTATAGCAATTTACTTTTCCAGTGCTATTGGTTTAGACATTACTACTAAATCCGGACAACCTCGGGATTCATTTCCATACGGAAACAAAAAGTATTCAAGATGTTTCTGAAAAGCATTTTCAAATGTTTACGAACCCGAGAAAGCAGTAGCAAAAGTCGCCTCTGAAATGTAAGATTACTGAAGCGCGAACGAGTATTGGAACAACGGAATGGAACAGAATGGCACATGTTTTCAATAAACCCCTCGCTCACCCCTGATTGTCTTGATCACGTTCAAAACATCCCCGAGGATGCAGGCTCTAGAAGGCAGTGAAATAATAACATTGCCTCGCATCGCGTAGGATTGTTTTAGTTTAGAAGGCTGTGGAAATAAAACGGATATTGTTTCGTGTAAATTCAACATTATAATTGAATTATTTTAATTTGTTGATTTATAGTTAATTCATAATCATTGATGGAAAAATAACTAAGAATTTAATTCTTGCGTTTAATTTCATTAATATTTTGTTTTATCGCTTGTTTTTTCCGCCTTATTGCAGTCAATTTTGTCCGGACATGATAGGGGTTAAAACCAGGGTTAAAACGGGGTTTAGATTTATCATTGTTAGGTTAAACTTCATGCCAAGTTTGAACTTATTCAGTAAAACCGTTCTCTAGATTTAAATTATTTTGTACAAAAAACAAAATGGCGGATATCTGGAAAACAAAACTTTTTCGGGCCTATATTTATATAAACTTTTTTTCTTATTTTGGCCCATGAAACCATTCCCTGAAGTTTGATCCCGTAATTACTGGACACCCTGTACATTCCTTAAATATAACTATGGTAAATACAAATAAAACAAGATATAAGACAATCTAATTCTCGCTCAAGTACATTAACTTTTTTGTCGCTATGTATTATTTTGTATTTATTGTATATTAAATTAAGTTACATAGTATATTAATTATGTTTTCAAATTTTCCTTGAAACCGGCGATTTGTTCTGGTTATCAAGCAATACAAAATTATTACAATACATACATAGAGTATTTTTTGTCCCTCGATATGCTCACGTTTTTATATGAATTTTATTTTAGTTCCACTGTTTGGAAAAACTAGTTTGGCGGTACAAGATGGTCAAAATGTCCGATTTACATAAAATTTAGTATAAAAATAATCGAAATTTAAATATAAAACGTAATATGATAATGGTTTTTAATAGTTTTGGTCAATACTTTAACTGACATTTTGTTATAAGGTACCTAGTACTTGTTCTCATTGAGTGCAGCCAAGCGTCGTCGGGGTCACTAATTAGGGTCGGGTGGGCGGAAGACCCTTACCTTTTCTTGGTTCAGAGTTACGTTGTCCGCAACTATAGGTACGAATGTTGCCGAGTACAGTCGAAGTTATCCGAAACCAACAAATTCCGACCCAGCCCTCGTCCACTAGTCATTTATTCGAAAACGACGCCGCACCGCGCTACCCACCCTAGTGGACGAAGCTTTTATGTTAGACTTAAAATAAATTTTCCTTTTTCTTGGAAAAATTACTCTTCTAATTTTTCAATTTAAAAAATTAAATTATCAATTTATTGCCAAATATTTGCTCTAAATAATAAACCATATTAGGTTGTTTCTAGCTCGTTTAGTTTGTAAGTAATATGATTCTAAACAAAGTTATTATTTCGTCGTAAATAAATTTTGTTCGAGGTCGATAGTTTTCCGCGCCGCGCCGTTCTACCGACCTAGTGGACGACCAGCTTAAGAGACTACTTTTCTTAGCTTGCACGATCTGGTAACAGCGCAAAAATTCTCACCCGCCTTATTCCGTGCTCGCGACTGTAGTGCGATCATCGGCCTGCTTTGCATCGTTCGTACGGTCTCATCATTAGAGCGATTATCGCTAGCGTCTGTAGCGAGCGTCTGGTTATAGAGCAGATGTAATCGCAGTCGCAGAGCGATTTTATTACGCAGTGAACACGTAGGGGGATTTACCGTGGGGGGCATCTTCTGAGCCGAGGCCCAACGGCCGAGTTCGTACATTAAACATAAAATTAGATTACCGGTGTTTGATTACAGTCGTGTCATCCAGTGCAATTTAAAATATGGTTTAATTTGTTTTAGGTATACAATACAAAGAAGGATAATTATAGGATTGTTTGATATTACGTTTTTAAACCATTTGCAAGCTAACGCCCCATTTTAGTCAGCTAACATTGACACGTCCTTATATTAGTACAAGTACTATTATAGACCAGTAACAGAAGTCGGCAAATCGTCAATCGCTTTCATTTTTTTAAGGCTAATAAAAACATTGCTATAAAAACAGGAACATTTCGCACCAAACATTTCTGTTCACTTATAAGCTTAAAAATGTACGTATCTTTTACCCGGCTCCGAACTCCTCTCTTTTTAATATTGAAAGAAGTACGCACGCGCACAATGCCGCTATATTAACAATCGTAAAGTTTTAAGAGCGCTGCGAAACCCTTTATTAAACTTTTACGTGAGAAAGAAGTGGGCGCTTCCAACTTCATCTGCGCCTTTCTTTGGAAATATTAAACAGTCCCGAAGATAACCAGCACACAAAATGTATTGAATGTATATTTTTAGGTACCTATTTCCATTTCCCAAAAAGATCATTAAAAACGCCTACAGAATAGCTGTAGCAAACGGGATCGCCTGTAAAAGTAAGAAACCCTTTCAAACAAACTTTCCAAGAAATTATTATTTTACTAGTAAACCCAAGTGAAAAATCACAGGCAGATTAATTAGATACACATAAGAAATACGTAATTTAAAAAAATACTTTTTAAAAACAACAGACTTTACCAAGGCCTACCTAACTATGCAGACGGGGATTTTTTTAACTCAGTAATAAGGATTATAAAACTGTAGGCATATTTTTTAAATTTATACACTTTATTATATATTTAAAAAAAAGATACAAATATTATCTTTAAATTGCTTTTTATTTCATATTGATAGATCAAATGATTTAGAAGTTATTAATATTATAGTGAAGAAATTAATAATCGGATATGTTTATAATATGTTATTCGAAGATATACGACGGTTTCCGAAGTTAAACGAATAGGTATCTCTCCTTTAAATTTGTATAAACAAATATATTGTTGTTAAAATATTGTATTTATATACAGTTTATAACCTCAAAGCAAATCTTATAGCCTATATATATTACTTCCATAATTCATATTTAAAAAAATCAACGTCACAAGAAATTCTAATGATTGAAGTTGTAAACATAACACCAATATGGACAAATTTTATATTCGATGGAAATTTGCAAATTATGATCATGAAAAGAAAGTTAATTCCAAGTGGGGCTTCAGAAACGAGACACAGCTGCGGTCGGAAGCGAGGGCTGGGGTTTGATTGACCCGTGCCAGCCTCAGGTAGCCGAGCAATCCAGAGGACAGGTTACTCCTTACAGACTATAGCTCTTTATAATATTAGTTAGATTAGAAGAATGTTTATTGGGATACACTTAGAGATATTTCTTGGATCACGCTTGGAAAAAGTTCTCCACTTTCATTTTGGTTTATTGGCAGGGTGTGAAGACGCCTACGCCTAAGTTTATACGGTTGTGTTGATCTTGACAACTACCGGCTTTTAAACACTACATAACACTCGTGCAGCCCTCGTATAAAGAGCCTTCAAAATAACAACAATACTAAGTGGTATGTGTGAGCGATAAATTCTCGACGTAATTGCAAGTAAAAATGGGGAGTGTTTGAGTGTCAAATTAATTGAACGTTTAACGATTCTTAAAAGTTTCCACTAAAAACTGTGGTCGTATTAAAACTGTATACAAGTTACCTACAGTGCAGATACAATAAACTACAGTGCAGATAAATAAAGTATGACGCACTTCTCACGGTTCCAAACTGCCGAAAAATCCGAAAGTACGAATGCAAGTCAAAAATTTAAGGGGAATTTTAATTCACTGTGACTGTGAACAAATATTATTATTAATTATTAGCTAGAGAGAAAACTATTCATCGATTGCGAACAAATTCGCACCAAACATGTCAACTATTAGTGTATAGATGCACGAAAAAAGGTTTCAAACATTTTTGAAAAACAACCACCTTTTTGGCCAAAAAACCCCCAAAAATCAGTTACTATTTTATTATTATTATTAGCTAAACGAGGATTTTTAGAAAGGCTTAATGTACCCCACCATTTGCAAAAAACATCATCTTTCTGTAAAATAAGCCAAATGTTATGAAAATCATTAGTTTATGATTACCTACATTTTTTTTAGAGAATTTTTAGAAAGATGCAGTTTTTTGCATATGGTAGGTTACATTAAGGGCTACAAATAAGCCATGTTTTATCAAAATCGTTATAGAGCCGTTTTTAAGAAATTTTTATTTTTCTCGTTTTTTGGCCATTTTTGGGGGTAAAACCCCTTAAAAATCCAAAATTTGAAAAAATGAAAAGCAAGCCTGGCGATGTTCCAGAACTACCCCTACATACAAAATGTCATCAAAATCGGACCGTTGGTATGGTCTCCAGCTCTGTACACATTACAGACACACAAGACAGACATCACCCAAAAACCACTTTTTTGGGTTCAGAGAGCACTAAAACAGATAATGCCACTAAAAATATTTTTGGAGTTCAGGGAGCACCAACACAGATAATTCCACTAAAAGTATTTTTGGAGTTCAGGAAGCACCAAAATAGATAATTCCACTAAAAATATTTTTGGAGTTCAGGGAGCAGCAAAACAGATAGTTCCACTAAAAATTCAAATTCGAAAATTTGGACGAAAACAATACTTTCTCCATATACTACGTAGCCTATATGGGGGAGAAAGTAAAAAGCTGTTGTGAAGAATTTAGGAAAATATGCAAAATTTGTTTTTATTCGTGTATGGTACGCAATAATGTACAATAATTGGAAACCAACATCTCCTTTATCAGGTTCCGTCAACAATGGGTAAATATATTTCCACCGTGGTCATCGTTGATGGTTACTTCTGTGTATTCAATTTGTGGCGTGTTATTGCTATTAATACAGAATCGTAAACTACTATTATAAAAATATATTTAAATAAGCCAGCATTGTCACAATCCGTGTCATGAATAAGTCACCGGACAGCGGTAAGAAAGGTTCTAGACAAGTCAGTTCCCCATGACCGCGTCTCCACAGCCATCGCCGACTGCCTTTGCCATGGGAAATGACTAATCTATTCTCTACGCCACAGCCATCCACAAGGAACAAATTGTTTTTGTCTCAACTGCAAAGGATATGGACAATTGGAGCAAACGATCGGAGGTACGTCGACCTTGTTCTGTGCAATTACCAGTTTTTAAATTGCTATTATAAAATTATCGTA
>JAGFPH010002012.1:160186-183907 GCA_018207615.1 Philaenus spumarius
ACGCCGATATACAGATATCAGCATCACTTGGCCTCGTCCGGGCCAATGCAACAACAGTGCTATTTCGAAAAGTAAACCGGCAAAAAAATCAAGACACTGCTTTTACGCCCAGAGCCATTCGGCAGCATAATAATATCATAGCTTCAGAATGCCTCGTAAAAGTTTAATACGCTTCTGACGCTCTGTCGTTAAAATTTTACGATTTGTAAACGTTGTACGCGGGGGGGGGGGGGCGGTAAGGGATGAACGCTTTATGTAATAAAAGAGTTATTACTTTCGGAAAACTTAGGCGGAAATAAATGAGTTTGTCATCGTGAAAGATTTATTCGTCAGACTGAACTGTTAAAGACAATTGTCGTTTTATTTTTTACTATACTAATAAATTCCTGTTATTGGGTTTGTTTTAATTGAGCTCTGAGAGTGGTTATTATTAGAACTGGAAGTGGAATAACACTGAGGCTCGGCAGGAACGAAGAAATATTTCTGTGTTGACCGCAGCTCTCCAAGCGGCAGAGGTGTACACTACTAGCGTTTAGTTTGCTATGTTTTCATTCATCCGCTAGCAAATATAGGACAGTTTCATAAAGGCGGAAAATAGAGGGTTACAGGCGTAACCCTGACTGTAAACATAGTGAAATGCGCATGCGTGACAATGTAACACATGTAGTTGTATGTGTTATTAAGCACTGCTTTCTCTCACACATTGAACATTAATGGATATTTTATTTTTTTATGATATTGATATTTAAGTGGATAAATTAGTGGCCTATGATACTCTGAGTATCAGTTAGGATCTTTGGAAACATCCGTACTAGACTAAAGAATACAGTAAGTCGCTGGTTATTGTCAGAATGTGTATTATACCAATGAATACAATAATTCTTCATGGACGATGGCCCCCAATGTGCCTTTGCTAATACCCACTTCTTCTTAACCGTAGAGTCAATCGCCGATCTTTCGTTAGCATCGCTCGCACACGTTCAATGTTTTCCCGCACCCAGCTTGTGGATGGTCGTCCCGACCGCGGGTCGTCCTTCGCCGATTCTTTGCCAGCCCGAAAGCGCGCAAACCAATCTTACACACAGCATCCCGCCCGTACACTTGCACCAACATCTCGTGGGTTTCTGTCGCCGTTTTACCCAATTTGAAGCACAACTTAATGTTGTGTCGTCGCACACTGCCCGGAACACTCTGTTGCAATGGCTGTAGAAAGTACTGCAATAGAAGCCTCGCGCAATTCCCAATAGATGGCAGGTCCAGACACGTTCATGCCTGCCTACGCTGTTTCAAGCGTTGAATACTGATATATTAGACCATTCACTGAATTTTTAGACATACCTCGTATTTCCTTATTTAGATTGTTCTCTGTGCAAAATAAAACAAATACTATTAATGGAGAACTTATAACTTAATAATAACCATTGCCATCTTTCTACAAATGGATACCGCTATCAGCATTTTATGATATGACATTCTGCTGACCAAAGAATTCAACACAGCAAGCGATATACTACATGTCCCATTCACGTGCAACTTGTAATGCAATCACCTTTTTCCAATGTGTACTACCTAGATTGCGTGCAAGCAGTTTTTGTCACTGACCCAGCTTTGTTCTCTACAGCAAAGTCGTATTCATCTAACTCCAAAGCCAATCTGTCCAACCTTGAACTTGAACTGCTGATTATTTTCGTAATGCAGTACCGAATACTCTTATCCTCCACTATCTTCATATTATATGGTGAAATTTTGGCAGCAAGATACGGACGAAAACTCGCTTATATGCAAACTCGGTAAGCGAGTTTTTCCGCTGTACGCGGAACGAAACGGCGTGTGAGCCGCGACTGGAGGCCGAGTTAGAAGCAAATTCTTCTAATATATTTCGTACAGTTATTCAGCACCCTCATGACTAGACCAATTTCCCAAATAGTTGGTTGAAACCGTAAAACACATAGTTTCCTAAATTTTCGGATCTCACTTCAGCTGCGTGCTGATCGAATTATTTCCCAAACTGTAGTCGACGCTATCCGTCCGTCTGTCTGGGACGATGTTGCACAAATTGCGCCAAACAATGTGAAGTCGGGAGTGCATCGGACAGAAATAGCCTACCAGACGTCTGGAAGCAGGAATACAAAGTCGCGGTCTGTTTAATGTAAACCCACATCTACGCTTAATGGACAAAAACAACATCTGCCTACAACCTACTGGTAACTACACAAATGTTTTCTTGGCAGTCGGGAGGCAACCCTCTAGGTATATTTAAATCGCAGAAAAAAATTTAATATAAACTAGCCACAAAAGTGGGATTTGTTTCATTATTTGTTAAATGTATTATTTTAAAAAATATATACGTTGCGAGAGTATGTTTTAAGTGTTACTTATCAAGTGTAAACTTAAAATCTTTATAAAATGTGTTTTGCAACCGTTCAAAAAAATTTACCATGTTTAGGTTCATTTTGTCACTGGTACGGCTGGAGCGATAATCGTTGGACGACAATCGTTGAACGATAATTGTTGGACGATAATAGTTGGATGACAATCGTTGAACGATAATTGTTGGACGATAATCGTTGGATGACAATCATTGAACAATAATTGTTATGTTGGACGACAACCGTTGAACAATAATTGTTGGACGATAATCGTTAGATGACAATCGTTGAACGATAATTGCTGGATGATAATCGTTGGATGACAATCATTGAACGATAATTTTTGGACGACAATCATTGAACGATAATTGTTGGACGATAATCGTTGGATGACAATCGTTAAACGATAATGGTTGGACGATAATCGTTGGATGACAATCGTTGGACGATAATCGTTGGATATCAATTGTTGAACGATAATGGTTGGAAGATAATCGTTGGATGACAATCGTTGGACAATAATCGTTGGACGACAATAGTTGAACGATATCGTTGGACGATTTCCGCTCAGCGATTATCGTTGCAGTGGTCATTTTCACTGGTGCGATTATTATACATTCGTTCATTTGCTTTTTGCCAAAGAATTACAATCATTATTTCTTTATTTAGCAGCTTCGAGACAATTGTGAACATTTAATACATTCTCTTAACTTCTATGATTACTTTCGTAATAATTTATATCAGACAACGGCCCCTGCCCTTTCTCGCTTCTTTACCCAACCACTTCGGTGACATATGGTGATGCCAAAGCAAACCATAAAATCCCTAATTTTGTTCATAATTTTTACATTTTTTATACTAATATTTATTAAGGAAATTATGATGGATTAGGAAGCACTTGTATCCAAGTTTGGTGGTGGGGGTAGCTGCGACCTGCACATAATGTATAGATCGAAATATACACGCAATATCCCCAACATTTGTTCAAAAAATTCCTAATTTTTTCAATTTTTAATATTTTCGGAATGAAAAGTAACATAAAGTATTCTCTGAAAAGTCCTCTAAATGTTAATTAAAGTTTCGTGAAAATCTATTCAGCCATTCCGGACATAAATTTGTCTGTCTGTCTGTTTGGCCGGGCTAATCTCCGGAATGGCTGAACCGATTTTGACGAAACTTTCTTTAACATTTACAGGACTTTTCAGAGAATATTTTAGGCTACAATTTATTCGGAAAATATTTAAAATTCCTGTAAAAAAATTTAAAAATTATTGACAAAATTAGGGATTTCGTGGACAAATGTTGGGGATATTGCGTGTCTATTTCGATTTATGTCTTACATTATGTGCAGGTCACAGCTACCACCACCACCCAACTTAGATTCAAGTGCCTCTGTCCTAATCAATCATAATTTCCGTAAAAAAATACAAAACCAAATTTTTAAAATTATGAACAAAATTAGACATTTCGTGGTTTGCATAGGCATAACCACACGTCACCGCAGGGGTTGGCAAGCGAAGCGAGCATGTTCAGAGCCCCTAGTTACAAAAATATAAATAGTGGGCTAATATTATCGCAAAATTACAGTCTCCGAGATATTTTACTTTAAACGGTCGCCATTTTGAACATTTACATACTAAAATATGATAGTAGCCTAAAAGTATTAACGACGTATAGTTTCAATATTTATTTCGCAAACCAACAACAAAACCAAACAACTCCATCAAGACTCGAAATTAATAGTTTGCCCAAAGCTTGCAATAACGAAACCGTCCCGCGTCTACAAATTAAACAGATTTATTGTCTATTGTTACTTTGCCGGCCTTGATACGTCCGTCCGTCAGTCTGTCTCTCTCTCTGTGCAGCAAGCAACCCGTCCTGCATTTTTTTGTGGGCGTCTGATGTATAATTCAGCGGTCTTTTGTTTCGCCCGCATCGTGGAAATGTTTTATTAAAATCCGGCAAACCCACGGGTCGTGTTGGAAAAAAACCAAAACTGGAATCGATCTATTAAAAATACTGATTATATTTTATTATTATTACGTATTTGGTTACTTTTTTATTTAAAATGTTTTTATTCGAGATTGTCTGGACCGGTTTCATACAAAGCCCAGTTGAAAACAAAAACTTATTGCGGATATTTGACAGAACGGGTGGGGACTTTTTTATAAATTTGGAACGGCTTTTTACATTTCCGTGCAGAAACAAGCTCCAATTAAAAATATATATTTTTTACAAAACGCCTAGATGGCAAACGATACAGCAGATATTTTAATTCGAGCGTTGCGTTTGATAATTTAAATTTAAAATACAAGTGGAGCCAAAAACTAATCAACTAACGTACGTACGTGAGTAACACATAACATAACAGCTTATTTCACCCATCATCTGTAATACTTAAACAGAAGCCAGCGTAGGTTATAGGCTACTTTGGGGTTTCGTTCGACCATTACAATTTCTTGTGAAGTTGATTTATTTAAATATGAGTTTTAAGACTAATTCATGCTATAATAAGTTATAAGATTTGGTTTGAGATTATAAACTGTATATAAATACAACCTTTTATCATCAATATATTTATACGTTTATACAAATTTAAAGAAGAGATACCTATTCGTTTAGCTTTGGAAACATTCGTACATCTTCGTATAACATAAATAATAAACACATTCGATTTATTAATTTCTTCGCTATAATATTAATAACTCATAGATCCTTTTGATCTATAAATATGAAATAGAAAGCAATTAAAAGATAATATTGGTATATTTCTTTAAATATATAATAATGTATATAAATACAAACAAAAATTTTTATAATTCTTATAATTGTACACATTTACCGAATTTAAAATCCCCGTCAGCATATTTAGGTCTAGATAAAGCATGTTGTTTTTAAATAGTTTTTTTTTTAAATTATGTATTTCTAATGTGTATCTAATTAAACTAGTTAATAATACAAACTTTGCTCAATTTCGCTAACCCCCTTCCCCCACGTTTACACGAAAACTATAACGGACTATTTTAAACTGCGCTATTGTGTAAAATTATACCGGTGTCTTTTTTAAAGCATTTAAAACGCCCGAACTGAGAGATTATTCTTTTTGAACGCCTACGTTTTGAACCAATGAAAACACCTTCAACACGAATAAAGCATTATTTATACAAACAACTTTTTTAAATCAAGAAACATGTTTTTTGTTCATTTTGTAAACAGAGTAGCCTAATTACATAAAAAAAAGTTGGTAGCACGATTGTTCATTATCAGTTGTTAAGTTCAGTTACGGTCAAAATCTTCATAAAATATAGTGTGGTTTGAGAAATTATAATATGAGACGTTTATTTTGACAGTCATTTAGAAACTTATCTGCATATTTTCAATTTCTCAAAAAATAATTCGACCACTCAGCTGAACCGCTGACGTGAGTTGAGCAAATTTCCAAAATTAAGTTTATGTTTTTTAGAGTTTCAACCAATAATTTGGGAAATAGGTCTACTCACGACGGTGCTGAATAGCTGCCACCAGTACGAAATAACATATATTAGTAAAATATGTTTGCGGTTAAGCCTCCAGCTTCGACTCACGCGCTCCTTCGTTACACTCGCAGTGGAAAAACTCGCTTTGCTAGTTTGCACCTCCATCTTGTGGCCTCGGGTTTTGAGCTTCGCTTCGCTCGCAGTTTAAAAACTCGCCCGTCGGCCTCGGATGAGAAGATGCTTCCAACGTAAAATCCACCACCTGGCTTTGAACCGGGTACTTTTATGGTATTTTACGTTCTTATCGATTTTGGGGGAACCATAAGGTCGCGTAAAAAAACAAAATGTGCAGAATAACATCCTACATTTATATTTGTAGGAAAAAAATCATTCTCGTAGAAAAAATCTCAAACAAAATAGTCACTTCCGATCAAAAACGTGCTTCAGGTTGTTGGGACTTTTTTTGTTTACGAACTCGTCCGAGCGACGTAGACAACCAACATGTGTAACAAATTTGGACCAAATCGGACTTAAAATGCGGCCGCTAGAGTGCGAACACATAATATACTGTATGCATAAATGATTTTTAATGACACCCCAAAACGTGTTCTGGGGACCATGATCGGGGCTCATTTACTACTCCCGACCTTAGGTCTTGCCATTAGGGTCACTGCAACAGCTAACTTTTCCTACGGAAATTCGCTAACAAGGGAAGGTTCCCCCGTTAGTTTTAATTGGCCAGGAGCGGATCTAAAATTATTTCAGGGTATGGTGCCACTACTTCTCTCCAAAATAAAACTTAACCATATAAGGCAACCCAAGTGTGATCGATTTTCCTCTATAGTTGCTCTTATAACCGTCTATAATGTGTCACATTTTTATAGTTTGTCCGGAGCTTAAGAGCCCCAGAGCATTAAGCTAACCCTCGCACCCCGACGCGCACACTCTCTTCTACCAGCCCAACCTGTTGTTTTGACGACTCTCATACTATAGGCCTTAGTCTGCAAAACTGCTACTTTTAAATTTTTTATTTTAGGTTAATATTTTTGTAATTTTTACTTTCTCCCCCCCCCCCCCCATACGCAGTATATGGAGAAAGTATTGTTTTCATCCAAATTTTCGAATTTGAATTTTTAGTGGAATTATCTCTTTTGGTGCTCCATGAAGCCAAAAAATTGTTTAGTGCAATTATTTGTTTTGGTGCTCCCTGAACCCAAAAAAGTGGTTTTTTGGTGTAGTCTGTCCGTGTGTCTGTTAGGATGTGAACATAGCTGGAGACCATACCAACGGTCCGATTTTGATGAAATTTGGTATGTAGGTGTAGTACTGGAATATTTCCAGGAGTATTTTTTCATATCTTCAAATTTTTGATTTTTAATGGGTAACCCCCCCCCCCCCAAATGGACAAAAACGAGAAAAATCTAAATTTCTCAAAAACGGCTCTAACAATTTTGATAAAATTTGTATTATTTGTAGCCCTTAATGTACCCTACCATATGCAAAAACCACATCTTTCTAAAAATTCTCGTTTAGATAATAATAATAATAAAACATTTTTGGGGTTCTTGGTCAAAAAGGGGGTTGTTTTTCCAAATTTTTCAAAACCTTTTTTCGTGCATCTATACAGGCCTAATTGACATGTTTTTTTTTTGCAAATTGATTTTTAGGGGTTTTTGGCCAAAAAGTGGGGGTTGTTTTTCAAATTTTTCAAAACCTTTTCTCGTGCATCTACGCAGGCATAATTGACATTTTTGGTGCAAATTTGTTCGAAATCGAACGAATAGTTTTAATAATAATAATAATTTATTAGTTACTCTCCTACTTTAATGTGTGTGTCCCCCTCCTACTTTAAAACAATTATGATCACAGTGAATGTGTTTAATAATGTAAATATCTTTGTGAGAAAGTATGTCGCAGTGCCTGGCACTAAGAAAGGATTTTTGAATTCTGCCTTTTATATCATGAAAATATTGTCCAAACACGAATTGTCTACCACATTCCTTACTGTATCATAGGAATAAACGGGTCAAACGATTGCTTAGGGATATTTCGCATGGTCAGAAATGAGAGATCAGCGCAACCAAAAAACCCCAAAACCGCAGCTTTTCAACCGCTTTTAGAGGTTTCAAAAAAATTATGCACTTTTAGTTGCAAATTTTTGCTTTCTCCCGAAACTGGTCATACGTAGACTTTTCCTGGTATTTTTCTGAACACGATGCAGAAAACTGCATCCAAATCGGAGCTGTAGGCAAAAGTGTATGTATTCGTACTAGTTAGCCTGGTCTAACATTTTTCCTAAACCAAACTACAAATTTACCCGTACTATATTTAACCTGTGCGGCGCGGCGGACGGAGTCCGAGCACCCAACAGATTATGTTGTAGTAGGAATGTAGGCATAAACCTGCACCGGCCAAACTGGTTCGTAAACAGCTGCTTCTTCCATATTTGGCACAATCAGACCACGTTCCTCTTCGTCCTTACTTCTTATCAATTAATAGCTAATTATACGTTTATCAGTTATGGACACGGCAATCCCATTACAATCAAATTGGGAAAACACGAAACACCGCGATGCGGGCTCTTTGAAAACCGTCGAAAAGTAAACTTTAAAAAGACACCGTCACGAGAACAAATCGCGAAGTCGAAAACCATCTATGCTAATATTATAAAGAGGTAAAATTTGTTTGCATGTAGGGGGTAATCTTTGGAACTACTAAACCGATTGAAAAAATAGTTTTACTAAAAAAAAAAAAACTACACTATCCTTGAGTAACATAATATAATTCATTTGGATAAAAACATGTTTTATTTCAATGTTTGTAAATTTAGTCGGAAAAAATTCGTAGGTTAGGCCTAGACTGATGAGCCAACAAATTTATTTACATTTATTACCATAGCAACCAATTGAATAAAATAACAGATAAAACAGCTGTTTGCTATAATATTTCCATTAACAGCTGATTTCAAATTTCAAAGCAACTACTGTATTTGTATTTCTATCTTTTAGGTTAGGTTTTTATTAAAGTGTAGACCTGAGCCTCTTTTAACTTTTATTAGCGAATTTCCATAGGAAAATGAGCTATTGCTGTGGCCCTTTTGGTAAGACCCAAGGTCGGGAGTAGCAAATGAGCACCGATCATAGTCCCCAGAACACGTTTTGGGGTGTCATTAAAAATCATATATAGGCTATATATATATATGTATTCGCACTCTAGCGGCTGCATTTTAAGTTCGATTTGGTTCACATGTTGGTTGTCTTCGCTCAGACAAGTTCGTTAGCCAAGAAAATCCAACAATCGGAAGCACGTTTTTTTGACAGGAAGTAACTATTTTTTTAGATTTTTCCTACGAGAATGAATTTGTTTTTGAGTTGTTTCTACAAAATATAAATGTAGGATGTTATTCTGCACATTTTGCTTTTTTCGCGAAATTATAGCTCGCTTGGTTCCCTCCGAAATCGATAAAAATGTACAATACCATAGTACCCGGTTCAAAGCCATGTGGTGGATTCTACCGTGGGGTTGGCGTGCGAAACACGCATGCCTTGTATGTGGAAGATACTCCCAATATGGGGAATGGCGTGCGAACCATTTTGCAGCTATTCAGCACCGTCGTGAATAGACCAATTTCCCAAATGGTTGTTTGAAACCCTAAAACATAGGCCTATAAACTTAATTTTGGAAGTTTGCTCAACTCACGTCAGCGGTTCAGCTGCGTGGTCGAATTATTTTAACCTTTATTATAACTGCTGTTATAAAAATATACGAAATAATTTGATTTGGACATTTAACATTATTTACCATCTTAGCTTTGGGGTTATTATTAATCCTACACCTTTATTATTATTATAAAGAAAACATGACATGATTATGTGTGTAAAAGGTTCCAACGGGATTGGCGTGCGGAGCACGCAGGGGTTTCCCCGAGTCGTTTATAAAAAGGTGAGTTTTGTGTCAGCTTTTATCCCATTTCGATGAATCCCTTACTGATGTGTACAATAATACTAGTTCGACACAATCCCAAACGGCCTTCTACAATATAACTTTACTTTCTTTTACTATAATTCGTAGATGAAAGAAACGGTGAATTATAAATTTGTGTTAAAATTTATCTCTATATAGGGTGTCCCCAAACTCTCTGGTCCCCTTTAGTGGATTTGTTCCTGGGATCAAGACAAACGTATTTCAGAATATACGGTGCTTATTTTTTAGACGTCTGCATGTGTTTTTTTTTACAAAATAATTGATATCTAGAGAACGGTTTGAGCGATTGAGTTCAAACTTGACGTGAAGTTATACCTAACAATGACCTGGTTTACGTAAAATAAGAGATTATATCCAATCAAGCGTTTCAAAATTCAGACGGTGTGGAAATTTCAAACCTAAATTACCCAAAATAGTCTTTTCCATTTGAAAACATTAAGGTCGATCGGCTTCGTTTTGTTCTAACGGGTGTTTAAAAAAAAGATGGAACCCGATGTTTAAGAAGGTATAAGTAGGTAAATTTTGTCTTCCCCAGATATCAGTTGGCAAAACTGTGTTCATTGTTGACGCGTCATGCGTTATTGTAATGCACTAGTGCTATTCCAGTATTCATTTATCTCTGCAGTGTCTGTAATACAATATTGTTATGTTTACTGTGTTGGTATAAGATGCCGAACAAACCAAGTACTATACACTATTATCCTTCATCCGATTGTGTTGACAGTTACGCCTTCCGATAGAGAACTAAAAGGGCTACAGAAAAGGTCTCTTGAAATTGTTTGTAAAAAATGTACGGTTTTGGGGTAATTCAGGTTTGAAATTTTCAAACAAGCCGTCATTTTGAAACGCATGATTGAATGTAAGCGCTTGTTTTTCTTAAAATAGATCATTGTTACGTTTAACTTCACGTCAAGTTTGATATCAATCGGTCAAACCGCTCTCTAGATATTAATTATGTTGTACAAAAAAACCACATACAGACCAAAAAAGGGACCAGAAAGTTCGGGGACACCCTGTATAGACAGATAGTTAAAAAAAATGTTACTTTAAGTAATTTACTTACTTGTTCATGACTGGTTTCGGAACTTTGCGTTATGTTGACTGTATATTTATTTGAATGTGTACAGCGAGAGCGAGAATCAGATGATGGAATAAAGTTCCGAAACGCGTCATGAACAAGTAAGTAAATTACTTAAAGTTATAAAAGTAACACAGACGGACAAAATTACTCTTTTTATTTAAAGATATTTGCTTATAATCAAGACGAAACACGATTTTCAGTCGAGTTGCTTGATAGCGGTAAAACATCGAGGCGAAATTTGTTACCTACTAACAACACATAGCAGCTTTCTGCAAATTTAAATGGCGTACGCATATGACGGAAACAAAGTCCGGCATTAGTAAAAACGAAAGTGTATACAAACGATATCCTAGTTGCGGTCGAGCGCTTTACCAATCATTATAGGCAATGAGTACTTAACACTTATAAGAAGCGAAACCGTAGCGCTTTTGAGGGCGACGCTTATGAGTCACCGAGAAAGCCTACTTCACCGAGAAGCCAACAGGTTTCGCTAGCGTCAACGCGGTGGACTGTACTTTTTCGCAGACTCGGACTGTACATTTCTCTCCAACTTGGACTTTGGATCGTTGACCCACCCCACCATACCCCTTCACTTTCACTCTTTTACAAATGTTTCACCTTTTAAAGCCGTAATTATTTGTTTGTTTTGTATGGAATTTGCTGTAAATATAGATTGCCTTTCTTTTCCCAATAATGTTTACCTTTTAGTAATGTAAATATTTTAAAGCTGAAATTATTTGTATTTTTTGTACGTAATTTGATATAAACATAGATTACCTTTCTTTTGGCAATGGCAAGCAACCTTTATTAATGTAAATATTTTAAAGCCGAAATTATTTCTTTGTTTTTCATGTAATTAGCTGTAAATATAAATTGCCTTTCTTACTTTCTATTTCCAATGATTTATAAACTTTCAACATGTACTTATTTTAAAGTTGTATTCATTTATTTGGTATTTAATTAAATGTAAATATAGAATGTCTTTGTTTTGCTTACTGAAATATGCATTCTTAACATGTAATTTGTATTTAAAAAAGAATTTTAACGATCATGTTCATAAACATTTAATAACAATTTCTGAATTACAGTGGGTTGTATTGTAGTTTAGTGGAAATGTGCAATTTGTTTTGGTAGTTTGTTTGAGATATGCATTAAATTTTCAGTTAGTTGTGTAGCCTAATTGTAGTTTTGTATTTTTTAGTCATAATTGAAATTAATTATATAAATAAATCATTGTGCTTTCCAATTGATGATTTGAGAAATTTTTTTAAAACCGCGTTTAACTTCAGTAATAGTTTACAAAAATATTGTTTTTAGTTTTTATATTAGCACAATTTGCTATTCTAGTAAACTGAGAATCAAGAGAGGATGTTGTTGAGTTTGCTTTATTTTAGACAATAGGTACTCATATTTTTTTTAATATTCACCGCAGATATATTCGCCGCTCGGCTGGTGCATCGAAATTAAAAAACATCATTCCTCACTCACAGCAGCCTGCAAAAAGACTGGTGGCGCTCGGAGTGAATTCTCGGTAAACTACCAACTAGTGTTCCCTTTTAGTGCATAAGGTTTCGCTTCTTATAATGTTAAGTATTCGTTACTATAGGCCAGACTTCTAAAGGTTTGTTCTGCACACTGGATTCGATGCTTTTACCCGAGTGCTACTGCACATTCTTAATACATATATAGAGAGAGTGTTGTAAATTACGTTTAACAGTCGATCAATATAACAAACAATATTTAAATAGTAACAAACTTTTCGATCGACGTTGTGTTTACCAATTACGTAGGCTGCATAATGCGGACGATGCAGGTCGCCGAGGACTGTATATGGTTAAAGTAATTATACGTGTACGCGGTAATATAAGACCGTGATTGAATTGGTTCGATTGTTGCAAGTTGCGAGTACGATAGGGCGGTCGCGAGCCTTTGTTCCTCGTCTTGGAATGCGGTCTGTGTGATTGGATGTTAGTGTCGGTGCGCATAATTGGCATTCCCCGCTGCGCGCACAGAGTGACACTGTACG
Source organism: Philaenus spumarius (assembly GCA_018207615.1). NCBI lineage: Eukaryota > Metazoa > Arthropoda > Insecta > Hemiptera > Aphrophoridae > Philaenus > Philaenus spumarius. The sequence continues at coordinate 173,123 of JAGFPH010002012.1, forward strand.
ATCCTTGAGGCAGTCCGGGTCTATTTGGATTTATTCGGGGAGGGGGGGGGGGGGGTCGGGCTGTCCGTCAGTGTAAACATTTTGTAGAATTAAATAGTCGCCTAACTTTGCTTGTCAGATGTAGGTTTACTAACACGTATACATGCAAACATGCTTGAAAAATGTAGGTACCTGTATTAGGCACGACACGCGTAGTAAGTTTCGTCACAGATAAAATAACTAGTATATTTACTTCATCCGATTGTTTTGACAGTTACATCATTCGATACAGAATAAATAAACGGTACCAGATAACTGCAACATAGTTTCTCCCAGTTGAAACTTTATACCTTCCCAAGAGTAGCATAGAAGGTGGTTATTTAGAATTGCAAAAGTAGGAAAATGTTACAATGGAAAATATTAGATGCATGTAACACACATCCATATTATATTATTATTTAAAGTATTCGATCGATTTCGAACTTATTTGCACCAAACATGTCAATTAGGCCTATATAGATGCACGAAAAAAGGTTTAGATTTTTTTTGAAAAACAACCCCCTTTTTGGCCAAAAACCCCAAAAATCTGTTATTATTATTATTATTACCTAAACGAGAATTTTTAAAAAGACGCAGTTTTTTTACATATGGTAAAGTACATTAAGGGCTACAAATAAGCCAAATTTTATCAAAATCGTTAAAGCCGTTTTTGAAAAGTTTTGATTTTTCTCGTTTTTGACCATTTATGGGGGGTAAAACCCCTTAAAATAAAAAAACGCCTGGAGATATTCCAGAACTACACCTACATACCAAATTTCATCAAATTCGAAAGGTTGGTATGGTCTCCAGCTCTGTACACATCCTTACAGACACACGGACAGACATCACAAAAAAAAAACTTTTTTTGGTTCAGGGAGCACCAAAACAAATTATTCACTAAAAATATTTTTGGGTTCAGGGAGCACCAACACAGATAATTCCACTAAACATTTTTGGAGGGGTTCAGGGAAAACCAATACAGATAATTTTATTAAAAATTCAAATTTGAAAATTTGAACTAAAACAATACTTCCTCCATATATTACGGGTAGGGTGGAGAAAGTAAAAGGGCTACAAAAAGACTGTCTAGATTGTTAAAATGTACGGCTTTTGGGTAATTCAGGTTTGAAATTTTCAGAACAGCCTCCATTTTGTAAAGCATTATTGGATGTAACCTTTTATGTTTCTTAAAATCGATCATTGGTAGGTTAAACTCCATGTCAAGTTTGAACTCAATCAGTCAAACCGTTATCTAGGTAAAAATTATTTAGTGAAAACAAAAATAAAATGGCGGCTATGGGGAAAACAAAGCTTTTCCGAACACTTGTTAAATAGGTTTTGTCTCATTGCTATGTGCTGAATCATCTCCTAGAATATTGCTGAATCATTACGAAACATTCTATTATTATATACATAAATATCTTGGTAAAAACATCCCAATATTATGGTTACGTATGCTGTTATTATCTTTAACTTAACTATTATCCTTCGTCCGATTGTTTTTGATAGTTACACCAGCCGATAGGGAATTAAAAGTGCTACAAAAAAAAACTTCATTCATTAGCGAATTTAAATAGGAAAAATCCCAGAACACGGTTTGGGGTGTCATGCATATACATATGTGTTCGCACTCTAGCGGCCGCATTTTTAAGTCCGATTTGGTTCAAATTTGGTACACATGCTGGTTGTCTACATCGCTCGGACGAGTTCGTTAGCCAAAAAAATCCAACAACCGGAATTACGTTTTTTGACCAAAATTAACTATTTTTTGAGATTTTTCCTACGAGAAGTAATTTTTTTAGAGTTTTTCTACAAATATAAATGTAGGATGTTATTCTGCACATTTTGTTTTTTTACGCGATCTTATAGCTCGCTTGGTTCCGCCAAAATCGATCAAAACGTAAAAAAACCATACAATCACCCGGTTCAAAGCCATTTGGTGGATTTTACCGTGAGGTTGGCGTGCGGAGCACGCAATGTTTGCGTATTGAAATTACTCAAAATACGGAGGTTGGCGTGCGAAGCACGCAATGCTTCGTGTATTTAAATCACTCCCAATACGGAGTTTGGCGTGCGAAGCACGCAATGTTTGTGTATTGAAATTACTCCCAATACGAAGGTTGTCGTGCGAAGCACGCAATGCTTTGTGTATTGAAAATACTCCCAATATGCGAAATGGCGTGCGAACCATTTTGCAGCTATTCAGCACCTACGGGAATAGACCTATTTCCCAAATTGTTGAAACAATAAAACATAGGCGTATAAAACTCAATTTTGGAAATTCGCTCAACTCGCGTCAGCGGTTCAGCTGCGTGGTCGAATATTTAATATTCAGAGACAGATTACTAAATGGATTCTTAACAACAACTAAATGTCCAACCATACTAAATGAAATAACATCAACTCACAGTGTACGTCCACGGTGGCGATACGGCTGGTCAAAGAGAAGCCTGTAGTCGCATTGGTGGCTATACACATGAACTGCCCCGTGTCTTGTTTGGGATCAGCTCTGCGGATTATCAGATCTCCTCCGTTCTGGTAACGTCTTGTACTGTTGGCAATATTAGTGCCATCCAGCTGCCAGTAATAGCTCAGCCCAGTGCCCACGCTGGCTTCGCACTCTAGGGTAATACTGTCGCCAGCGACCACGGTCACGTCGCTGGGATTTCTGGTGAAGTAGAACGCGTCCTCTTGGGTCAAAACATGGCCTGCAAACAAACATAAAGATGCAAATAGAAAATAGAGTTCTACTCATAAAAACAATTTTATGTGTTGTTCAAAACAAAAACAGGATAAACTATATACATTTTTTTTAAACACATCTATATCATTTAGTCTACTCAATAAATCGAAGTAACCATCTCTAAAATAACAATTACCACAGCGGGGGTAAATTATAATATACCAGAGGGGCTCCGCCCCCTGCTCACTTAGCTTAGAATAAACGTATAAAAACATGGTTAAAATACAAAAACTCGGACGATTTTTAACAAATTTGAATTTTAGGGTCATTTTGTGAGCTTGCCGTTAGAGGTACGGGAAAAAATCAAGAATACAATTTTGTTGAAAATTAAATTTGCTACTCGCAAAATGTAAAATGTCATTAGTTTTTAAATTCGACTTACGGTTAAGCCACAAACTGGCTTTGTAAAAAAGCTTACACTGAGAAACGGTGCGGCCGTAATTTTTATTTTATTTAGCCTAAGGAGTTAAAAATGGAAAATGGAAAAAATCGTAGTATATACACAGAGCTCGGCCTAGGAATAAGGAACATTTATGCAAAAAATCATTACAATCGGTCAAGGCGTTTGGCCGTAATCGTGAGACAGACAGACACACAGACGAAATGCCGAACGGTCGAGCTAAAACGGAGACCTCGCTTCGCTCGGTCAATTATTTTTCACTACCAAGAGTTGTTTTTATTTTAGGTTAACCAAATGAAAATAAACGAAAAAGGTTTACTCTATTATCGTTCAAACATCAGTTGTTACATATTAAATAGAACAGACTATAAGCTTAAGGTTAGACCTATACTGAAGCAACACACGTTTCTTGAAAGCATTTAGATTTATTAGGGCCTACCATAGCAACAAAATTGGCAAATTTAGAATCGGGTAATTATTTTTCACAATTTATAACTTGAAAATTGTCTCTCTTTTATATATAAAAATAAAAAAAATCTTTGTCCTAATTAATCATCATTCCTGTGAAAATATCATAGTATTCAATAATCTGTTTGCATTTGCTCCGCCGCACTGGTTGGTTAGCGAAGCGAACTCGTCCGAGCGACTTAGACAACCAACGCGTGTACCAAATTTGGAACAAATCGGATTTAAAATACGGCCGTTAGAGTGCAGTGATCGACTCAAGATGGCCAAAATTGGAATCTATCAGTTTGTTCAAAAACTTTAATTTGGGAACATTCGGTGTTACCATATTTTTAACCTTCGCCATTTTCCCAATATGGCCGCCATCTTTAATTTTTAACAGAGCGTTTGCACATAACGTATCTATTAACCTTCATTCGATTATTTCGACAATTACACCATCCGATAAGGGATCAAAAGGGTTACACAAAAGATGTCTTGACATTTTTTGTTAAAATTTTACCGTTTTTGAGTAGTTTAGGTTTAAAATTTTCAAACAGCTGCCATTTTTAAACGCATGATTGGTTATAATCGCTTATTTTTCTTGAGATAGATCATTGTTAGCGCAGGCGTTATCGCTGGGGGGGGGGGGGGGGCCCCCCCAATATCTGAGGTTTTTGTTTACGTTCCTCTCAATATCTGATTAAAAAAATAATTTCGTAAATAAAAGGAACTATAAAATACTCTACACGATTTTACTTTTCTTTATTTATATTTTTTACTATTCATTATTATTATTTATCATCAAAATAAATGTTACTATTTATTAATTATAACACGTTCACTGCTACGTAAATTTCGTATTTCCTATCTTAGTAGCTGAAATTTTATTTTTTATATTTACTGTATAGCCTAAATGAGTCGAAATTACGTTATTTTTTATTGTTGTACCTTTCTATGTAATAATCACTAATATTTTAAAGCGGACTTAAATATATCCATAGCACATAGGCTTAAAATTTGATGCTCTGTGTATTGAAAATTCTCCCAATACGGGGGTTGGTGTCCGAAGCACGCAATGCATTGCGTATTGAAAATACTTCCAATAAGGGGGTTGGCGAGTGAAGCACGCAATGCACTGTGTATTGAAAATACTCAAAATACGGGGGTTGGCGTGCGAAGCACGCAATGCATTGTGTATTGAAAATACTTCCTACTTAGGGTGGCGTGCGAAGCACGCAATGCACCGTGTATTGAAAACTTGGGGGTTTGCGTGCAATGCACTGTGCGTCGGGCTCTTCTCACAGTGTTCAGTTTCAAGCTCACATGTGCGTCCTTAGCAGTGACCGTGTTAATAGGTTAAGGGTTAAGGTAACAAAATGACGTAAAGGTAATCATAAAAAAAAACAACGCGAAAGGACGTGACAATGATGTAAACCAACAAACTGCATTATAAATTTACTTCAATTTATGACAAAGTATTGTAATCTAATTTCACCTCAGAAATGCATAAAACGATGCTTTGAGAAGTAATATTTTCAACTGACCCACGGAATGTGCCCCCCCCCCCCCAATGAAAAACTACTGACGACACCCATGATTGTTAGGTTAAACTGCATGCCAAGTTTGAACTCAAACAGTCAAACGTTTCTCCAGATATGAATTATTTCGTAAAAAGCAAAATGGCGGATATCTGAAAAACGAAGCGTTTTTGGGACTTGTTTATATTAACTTTTTTCTTATTTTAGCTACCGAGACATTGCCGTCTATATCTGAATCATCCAGTATATACAATTTTTAATGACACTAAAAACGTATTCTGAGGACTATGACCCGTGCTCGTTTACTATTCCCGACCTTAGGTCTTACCATAAGGCCCACTGCAATAGCTCATCTTTCCTACTGAAATTCGCTGTACGAATTCCTACGAATCCTTTGATGTAAATAATATTTTTCCAATTGGTAAAGTCATGGGTAATAAAACATCCGTCAGCGAACTAAAGTTCAATAATCGTATCGAGCAGGGAAGCTTTTGTTATTAGCCCGTTTCAGTTAATTTCTACTCGGTATTAAATTTGCTTAAAACCCACCCCTACAAGTGTAAACCTCCCCTCCACATAAAGAATGACATCATCCCCCTCCCTCCTGCCCTTACAAAGCAATAAATACATGACCGATGTTTTCCCTTGCTTTTGTTTGCGTACTATTGATTCTTCAACCCTAAGCTCTAAGCCTACGCAACCTTATTCTAGAAGCCTAATCATATTACATCCGACTTTTGAATGCGTGAGGTCTGCACTCCGTATAGACTGAGAAAAGCTGCCTCCGACGAAAATTTCTTACAATCTATCTTTTTTTTATATAACTAGTAAGCCTCGGGGAAAATCGCAGGCAGACTAATTAGATACACATACAAAATATACATCGTGTAAAAAATATTATTTAAAAACAACAGACTTTATTTAGGCCTAACTACCAACGCTGACAAGAATTTTTAACTCGGTAAATGCGTACAATTATAAGGATTATAAAACTGTAGGCCTATTTGTTAAAATTTTGTATTTATGTAAATTATTAATATCTACACTAACATTATAAAGAGGTAAAATTTGTTTTTGTTTGTTTGTATGTAGGGGATAATCTCTGGAACTACTGAACCGATTGAAAATAGTTTTACTAATAAAAAGGTACACTTATCCCCGAGTAACATAGGCTGTAATTCATTTTGATAAAAACATTTTTTATTTTGATATTTGTAAATTTAGTAGGAAAAATCATAGGTTAGGTAATCCTAGACTGATGAACCAACGCATGTATTTACATTTAATTACCATAGCAACCAATTGAAAAAAATAACAGTAAAACAGCTGTTGGCTCCAATATTATTTTTGTATTTTTAACTTTTAGGTTAGGTTTTTAAAATGTAGACCTGAGCCTTGCTGGTCCTTTTAAACTTTATTATAGGCCTAACTTTTGTTATAAAATATACGAAATAATTTGATCTGAACATTTAACATTATTTACCACTTTAGCTTTGGGCTTATTATTAATCCTACATCTATCTATATACATAAAAGCGAAATACCACTCACTCACTCACTGACTCACTCATCACGATTTCTCAAAAACTACCGAACGGATTGAAACGAAATTTGGTATGTAGCTTCCTCTAGGGCCATACTGCTCACTAAGAAAGGTTTTTTAAAAAATCGAAATTTTAGGGGGGGGGGTGTCAAAGTTACTAAATCACGATTTCTTCAAAACTACCAAACGGGGATTGGAATGAAATTTAGTATGTAGCTTCCTCTAGGGCCATAGGTGCTCGCTAAGAAAGACTTTCAAAAAAAAATCGAAATTTTAGATTGGGTCGAAGTTACTAAAAAAAACACCGAACGGATTGGAATTAAATATAGTATGTAGCTTCCTCTAGGGCTATAGGTTACAATCTACCAACTTTTTCTTATTAAAATAACTGATGCAATTCAAAACACAAAGCAAGTTTACAATTTTAACAACTTCTTTAATTGAAAATCGAAAAATTAAAATATATATATACAATTATTCACAAAATAAGTTAAATCAAAATCAAAGGTTCGTTATAGTCTTTTTAATAACACTCTTAATATCTCGGGGGGTCAGTGCCGACTTTTCCCAATATTATTATTATTGAAACAGAATTAATGATTAAAACAGTTATTACAGATAAATATGAAAATTGAAAAAGGAAAATAGTACAATGGGTTAAAATGTAAGTGTATGTAGGTGTATAAAAAGGGAAGTTATATCGAAGTTAAATTTATAATGATGGTCCAAACAAATTCTTCTTCTATAGATATTTTATAAAGTCTTTCCAAAATTAACAATATTTAAGTTTTCACTGATGGATGGTTTGAAATATAGATAGAGTTAATGCATGTAAGTAATTATAGGCCTATGGATAGATCTCACCAAGTTTATAACTTCTTCTTCTTATTGTGGTATTTTAAATGATTATTAAGGATTATTATACTTCACTTTAGATAAGGTAAGTTATTTATGGAATGTTTACAAAGTTTTAGCACTAAAAATCTTCAACTTAAATCGTTTATTGGAGAGCGTTGGTCATACGTCTTGCTCCTTAGGCGTCTCTTCAACAATTAAAATCCTGGGATCCAAACTGGCTTGCTTTGGGCCTTCAGGAAATGGGTACATAAGGCCTGGTGAATTTCGTATCTTCTGGGGTTTGGATTGTTGTACAAAAAAGTGTAATTTAAAATGTAGTGTATTTATTTGGTGTCGTTTTGACTGAATTTTGGAATAATTTTGTTTTACAACTAATATTGAATAATAAAATTAAAAAGAAATTGATTAAATAAGAAAATTGCATGAAAATACCAAAAATAGCTCCTTGTACACATTATTTTCTAACATCTACTATTTACAATTAAAACTATACATTTGGCTTTTTAAACTGGGATTTCCGCGCTGCAAGCGGTCACGTGACTGTGGGGCTTAATAAACATGTCCTACATCTATCTATCTTTAGCCGTTGTTTTGTCGACTTTCGGTGAATTGTTATGGCTTAACGGTATTTCCTATGAAATTTTACCAAAGACATTTTTGATGTAGAATCTTTCGTTCTATCTGACGGTGTTCTTCATTTTTTTATTTAAATTTTGGTTCTCTTAGGATTAATGATTCTATTTCTGATATGGCCTAGATTTTAGTATGCCGGTCTGGTTTCAAGTGGATTAAAAAAGTGAATTTCAGTCGATTGCTTGTTGATGGAGTTAATCTTATAATTTGGATGGATTGGTTGGTTAATTTAGATGAATTTTGATATAGGAAAGATAGGGATACGAGGTCGAGAAATATTATTAATTGCGTAAAATGTTATCGAAAGTCGGGTGTTTTAGAATCTTGTTAGTTTGTTGCTTGCGATTCCGTCCGCTAGATGTCGTCGGTCGGATCGTTTCTGAATGATTTTTACTATCAGTCTTCTGTCTCTCTCGCACTCATGTGTGTTTAGTTGAAATACAGTAATGTGTGATTCTTTTGACTTATTAACAATTTTATGGTATATTTTGAATTGTTACAAGGTTTTCAAAAAAGAAAGAAAAACCTTAGGCTCGCTAAGAAAGGTTTTCAAAAAATTCGAAATTTTAGGGGAGGGGGTCAAAGTTACTAAAAAAAGAAAAAAACACCGAACGGATTGGAATGAAAAAGTGTACTTGGGGTCGTACACTCGCTTTTGTAGGAGTTGATAAGAAAATTACAATCCACGTCAACAAAAAATTGTTGTCAATTACAATAAAGCAAGGTGGGTGACTATATTGTCTTTTAAAATTAAGAAGAAAAGGCTTTGGGTATGCAGTGGCGGATTATCCACTAATATCGCGAGCACGGAATAAGGCGGCTGAGAATTTTGGATGCTTGGTGTTGCCAGATCGTGCCGCAGAGCGAGCAATTCTACCGCTCCTCGCTTTGCCAGTCTGGCGACAGCGCAACAATTCTCACCCGCCTTATTCCGTACTCGCGACTGTAGGCATGATAGGACGTTTTTCTACAAAAAGGTGTATATAACACTTTTCTATTGGGATATAATTACTATTTTTTGCGATTTTAGGCCTAAAACAAATGCTTGCATAGGCCTAGTTTTAGTAGTGGTCGTGTGGTAGGTATATAAAAACAGTTTTAGCGAATTTCCAAAGGAAAAATTGCAGTGGCCCTTATGGTAAGACCCAAGGTCAGCAGTAGCAAATGAGCACCGATCATGGTCCCCAGAACACGTTTTGGGGTGTCATTAAAAATCGTATATATATGTGTTCGCACTTTAGTGGCCGCATTTTAAGTCCGATTTGGTTCAAATTTGGTACACATGTTGGTTGTCTACGTCGCTCGGACGAGTTCGTTAGCCAAAAAAATCCAACAATCGGAAGCACGGTTCCTGACCGGAAGTAACTATTTCTTGAGATTTTTCCTACGAGAATGAATTAGTTTTTGAGTTTTTTCTACAAATATAAATGTAGGATGTTATTCTGCACATTTTGAGTTATTCGCGAACTTATAGCTCGCTCGGTTCCCCCAAAATCGATAAAAACGTAAAATACCATAGAAGTACCCGGTTCAAAGCCATGTGGTGGATCCTACTGGTGGGTTGGCGTGCGAAGCACGCAATGCCTTGTGTGTGGAAAATACTCCCAATATGGGGGTTGGCCTGCGAAGCACGCAATGCATTGTATATTGAAGATAATCCCAGTATGCGGAATGGCATGCGTAGCACACAATGCATTGTGAATTGAAGATACTCCCAATGTGCGGAATGGCGTGCGAACCATTTTGCAGCTATTCAGCACCGTCGTGAATAGACCTATTTCCCAAATTGTTGGTTGAAACCCTAAAACATAAACTAAATTTTGGAAATTTGCTCAACTTACGTCAGCGGTTCAGCAACCGAACTATTTTTCCTTCTAAAACAAATTTTGAAATTTGTATACGTTTTTATACAGTTTTATTCAGAAGTAAATTACGAAAGTGTTTTACTATTTAGTAATGTAGGCGTAAAGTATGATTTTTCCCGTTACTAAACATTTTTCGCTTCCTTGGAGCTAAAAACTTTAGCTCCAACAAATATATTGAACACTTTTGGATTGGGATATGATTACTAAATTTGGCGCCATTACTATATTACTATATAGAAAAAAACCACCATTACGATTACCAGTTATAGGGTTAAAAGGACAATTAATGCCACAGCTTAAATATATAGTAGACAAATTTCATCAGTTTTCTCCTATTTTCGTCTATCTTAACTTAATATCCATCAAGCAAATTGTAGTGGGGGCCGCGAATTTTATTTGATGATATTTTAGTTAGAGAATACATTGAACAAGAACTAAAGAAAAACAAAAAAGTAAATGTCGAAAATTTTTAATAATGAAGAAGACGTAGGGCCTATATTAAAGGTCGTCTGGATCACTTTCTGTATCATAGTAGGCTATTGTGTAGCTGAAGTGTCCAATTCGTCTGGTGTTCTACCGTCGTAAACCTCACTGATTGCACGAACAAGATAATGTAGCCTTCCTTGTTGTCCGACAATAATAATAATAATATACCAACTTATCTTATCTTCTAAAGCGAGAGATAATTGTTATTCTGCTAAATGGATCTGGAATCTCCGTCTAAGGATTTTTCATTTTTT
>JAGFPH010002012.1:184007-202750 GCA_018207615.1 Philaenus spumarius
TTAAAATTAAGAAGAAAAGGCTTTGGGTATGCAGTGGCGGATTATCCTCTAATATCGCGAGCACGGAATAAGGCGGCTGAGAATTTTGGATGCTTGGTGTTGCCAGATCGTGCCGCAGAGCGAGCAATTCTCGACCGCTCCTCGCTTTGCCAGTCCCGTATCTGGCGACAGCGCAACAATTCTCACCCGCCTTATTCCGTGCTCGTGACTGTAGGCATGATAGGACGTTTTTCTACAAAAAGGTGTATATAACACTTTTCTATTGGGATATAATTACTATTTTTTGCGATTTTAGGCCTAAAACAAATGCTTGCATAGGCCTAGTTTTAGCAGTGGTCGTGTGGTAGGTATATAAAAACAGTTTTAGCGAATTTCCAAAGGAAAAATGAGCTATTGCAGTGGCCCTTATGGTAAGACCCAAGGTCAAATAACAGTAGCAAATGAGCACCGATCATGGTCCCCAGAACACGTTTTGGGGTGTCATTAAAAATCGTATATATATGTTCGCACTTTAGCGGCCGCATTTTAAGTCCTATTTGGTTCAAATTTGGTACACATGTTGGTTGTCTACGTCACTCGGACGAGTTCGTTAGCCAAAAAAAATCCAACAATCGGAAGCACGGTTCTTACCGAAAGTAACTATTTCTTGAGATTTTTCCTACGAGAATGAATTAGTTTTTGAGTTTTTTCTACAAATATAAATGTAGGATGTTATTCTGCACATTTTGAGTTTTTCGCGACCTTATAGATCGCTCGGTTCCCCCAAAATCGATAAAACGTAAAATACCATAGAAGTACCCGGTTTAAAGCCATGTGGTGGATCCTACCGTGGGGTTGGCGTGCGAAGCACGCAATGCCTTGTGTGTGGAAGATACTCCCAATATGGGTCGGGTTGGCCTGCGAAGCACGCAATGCATTGTATATTGAAGATAATCCCAGCATGCGGAATGGCGTGCGTAGCACACAATGCATTGTGAATTGAAGATACTCCCGATATGCTGAATGGCGTGCGAACCATTTTGCAGCTATTCAGCACCGTCGTGAATAGACCTATTTCCCAAATTGTTGGTTGAAACCCTAAAACATAAACTAAATTTTGGAAATTTGCTCAACTTACCTCAGCGGTCCAGCAACCGAACTATTTTTCCTTCTAAAACAAATTTTGAAATTTGTATAGGTTTTTATACAGTTTTATTCAGAAGTAAATTACGAAAGTGTTTTACTATTTAGTAATGTAGGCGTAAAGTATGATTTTTCCCGTTACTAAACATTTTTCGCTTCCTGAGCTAAAAACTTTAGCTCCAACAAATATATTGAACACTTTTGGATTGGGATATGATTACTAAATTTGGCGCCATTACTATATTAATATAGAAAAAAACCGCCATTACGATTACCAATTATAGGGTTAAAAGGACAATTAATGCCATAGCTTAAATATATAGTAGACAAATTTCAACAGTTTTCTCCTATTTTCGTCTATCTTAACTTAATATCCATCAAGCAAGTTGTAGTGGGGGCCGCGAACTTTATTTGATGATATTTTAGTTAGAGAATATATTGAACAAGAACTAAAGAAAAACAAAAAAAGTAAATGTCGAAAATTTTTAATAATGAAGAAGACGTATGGCCTATATTAAAAGTTGTCTGGATCACTTTCTGTATCAGAGTAGGCTATTGTGTAGCTGAAGTGTCCAATTCGTCTGGTGTTCTACCGTCGTAAACCTCACTGATTGCACGAACAAGATAATGTAGCCTTCCTTGTTGTCCGACAATAATAATAATAATATACCAACTTATATAATATATCTATAAGTTAAAACTTCAGGCTATTTTTAAAATTTTTTATTTTAGCGTTGGCTTATATATAAGTTTTATATATTTAAGTCCGGGTGTACATATAATATATAAATACAAGTATAGGCCTAATAATAAAAATAATATATATATAATACTAGGGGAAACCCCTGCGTGCTCCGCACGCAATCCCCGTTGGAACCTTCTATACACATAATCATGTTATACATTCTTTATAATAAAGGTGTAGGATTAATAATAACCCCAAAGCTAAGATGTTAAATAAAAAGTCAAATCCACTGACTCACTGATCACGATTTCTCAAAAACTACTGAACGGATTTTAACGAAATTTGGTATGTAGTTTCCTCTAGGACCATAGGTGCTCACCAAGAAAGGTTTTAAAAAAATTCGAAATCTTAGGGAGGGTTTGGGAGGACAAAGTTACTAAATCACGATTTCTCCAAAACCACTGAACGGATTGGAATGAAATTTGGTATGTAGCTTCCACTAGGGCCATAGGTGCTCTCTAAGAAAGGTTTTCAAAAAATTCGAAATTTTAGGCAGATTTGGGGGCGTCAAAGTTACTAAATCACGATTTCTCCAAAACCAGTGAACGGATTGGAACGAGATTTGGTATGTAGCTTCCCCTAGGACCATAGGTGCTCGCTAAGAAAGGTTTTCAAAAATTCGAAATTATACTGGAGGTTGGGGGGGGGGGGACACAGGTACTTAAAAAAACCACCGAACGGATTGGAATGAAATTTGGTATGTAGCTTCCTCTAGGGCCCTAGTTGCTCGCTAAGAAAGGTTTTTAAAAAATCAAAATTTTAGGGGAGGTTTGGGGGGGTCAAAGTTACTAATAATCCCCATAAGAAATACATAGTATAGGCTACCTAATATATTTATTGATATAATATTTTTTTGTTAATATACATTTAACTTTGATTTGTGCAAAGCTGGTCGGGCCAGCTAGTTTCATATTTTTATAACAGCAGTTATAATAAAGGTTAAAAGAACCAGCAAGGCTCAGGTCTACACTTTAATAAAAATCTAACCTAAAAGTTAGAAATACAAATAATTGCTTCGAAGTTTGAAACCAGCTGTTAATGGAAATATTGGAGCAAACAGCTGTTTTATCTGTTATTTTATGCAAATGGTTGCTATGATAATAAATGTAAATGCATGTGTTGGTTCATCAGTCTAGGCCTAACCTAAGATTTTTTCCGACTAAATTTACCAATTTAATATTGAAATAAAAAATGTTTTTACAAAATGATTTATAGCCTATGTTAATCAGGGATGCTGTAGTGTAATCAGGGATGTTGGATTGGTGTAAAACTATTTTTTCAATCGGTTCAGTAGGCCTAATTCCAGAGATTAACCCCTACATACAAACAAACAAACTTGTCCTCTTTATAATATTAGTATAGGCCTAGATATAATATAATATATATATATATATAAGTAGGCCCTATTGTGTATTTAGTTTGTGTATAAGTTAGTGACTTCAGCTACACAGTACGTACATTCTGTTACAGAATTTAATACAAACGTACTTTGAACGTAAATTTTCTTCATTTTAATGATTTCCGTCATTTATTTTTTCGTTTTTTCTTGTTCAATTTATTCTCTAACTAAAATATCATACAACCCAGTAATAGTGCAGCTTTACCCTAGTCTATAACATTGTATTAAGGAGATAAAAATACAGAGACAACTTATCAAAATCGGTTCAACAGTTTAGGAGGTAACATATAAAACAGTATTTTATGAGATAAACTCGCGACGGTTAAGTAAACCGACAGAAACGATCACCCGACCCATAAAATGTACCGACAGAAAAAGGGGACGGGCGTATTTGTTCTTCTTGTAAAGAAACTATGGTTTTCGTAAATAAACACCATGATTTAGAAGGTCAAAAAGGAAACCTAACCTCAAACCTACAATTAACTTCTCGCCTGCGGGATCCGGGGTCTTGACCCTAACACTAACCCTACATCTGCGATTATGATAAAACCCTGTTTACAACCACAACGGTAGCTGTGTCATTACAGGTTGTACAACTAGCACCCCCCCCCCCCCCACCCCCGACCCCGGCCCAGTACCCGGTGGTCTTCGAGGGACCCCATCTCTACATTTAAGTTTTGTATCAATTTTAAAATGAACTGTGAAAAGGCATTTTAAATCGGGGAAAAGATTTCATTATTAGGACAACTCTTAAAATTGTAATTGTTGTCAGTACTGTATTGTATCTTCCATTATAGCCTAATGGAGATACCGTAGGTAAAGTGGGGCCACGTTTTTGCATTGTTTAACTTTGAACTGAATTTACCAAGTTATAATTTAATGTAAATAATGAAATTTGGTATGCCTTATCTTTGTTTTGTTGGCTATTAAAGCATGCCTAGAGCAATAGGTCTAATAGGGCAAGTAGATTATAGTCCATTTTACACTTATTCAAGCACTTTTTAAATCACTGAGATTTCATAATTTTTTTTGGAGTTATGAACTTTTTCATGTTGGAGAACACGGCATCGCAAAAATCAATGAAATTTGAAAGAAACTAAATTTTATTAAAACTAATAAATTAACAACTTATTTCCTTATCCATGATTGTTATTTTTCTCTGACCTCTTGGGCATGATTTTAATAACATTTTAGTTAGAAAATATCTTTTAAAATTTAACTTAATTTTTTTCTGTTAATCAAACCAATTAACACACTTGTACAGCCAGAATAATGATTGTGTGGTCCTTTCTTATTTAATTAAAATTCACTCTTAACATATTTTTTCATTAAAAAAAGACACTTAAACACCTTATTGTTATTTATTGACCAACTTAGGGTCTGCTCCAGTAAACGAGAAATCCACCGTAACGCAAACGCCTCTCACTATATCCCTATCTTGCTATCTAATCAGTGCAATTTCTTGAGCTGACATTGCCTCATTTCAAACCATTTTATAAGTCTATCTTTTGTAATTGAGTGTTGAAAAAAAAAACTGAATATTCTTTATAAAATTTCGGATTCTTCTTGCAAATTATTTTTCGTTATTAATTTCTTATTGTGTTAGGAAAAAAATTCAAACTTTGTACTTACAAAATGTCAAAATCAAAAGCATTTTAAAAAGATGTAAATTGCAAGACGGATGCGTATTGTGACTGTGCTTAAAATGAGACCTTGCAAACAATTTTATGATAAAAAATAAACGAAATAAATGGTTTGAAATTTAACATTGCTCTTGTGTGATAAAAATCCAAGATGGCTGCCACTACAGCAGACAATTAAATGTTTATCTTATTATTTACAGGTCTGCATAGTTGTTGTTTTTTTTTTTTACTGTAGGTAGGAGGAAAATTATATTTCAAAAGCAAAATATAAGGATTAAAACATTAACATAAATAAGATACCTGCTTTAAAATAAAAAAAAAAATACTGTTTTGGTACTGTACTGGCTTCAGTTACCCCATGCTCTGTGGCTCAACTTGCCCCATGGGGAAAATTGATGGGGTAAGGTAAGTGAGGCCACCGCCATATTTTTTAATGCTTTATTGAGCAAAATGGCTCATACAGGCTGAATCTATACATAAAAACTACCAGAAACACTTACAACTTTTAGTCTAGGTCTTTGCAATCAGCGGTGAGTGTCATGTAAACTTCGCCCCAGGCACTTCCATTCGGTTGCGAAACGTAAGGCTTTTTTGAATGTATGAAAAAAGTACTGTTTGTTCACTGGAAGTGTTTATCTAAGTGAAATGTGGTATAAAACATCCTAAAAAAACATATATGTTGCCATATTTTTACGTAAATAATTATTTCCAAGGCTGTGGCAGTCACTGGCTACACTTGCCCCGCTTCACCCTACTACCATCTACTGTACTTCCAAGTTCCCAAAAGCTAGTCACTATTCAAATTTATGATTCGTTCCATGTGCTAAGTGTTGCGGTTATCAAACAAAAGATTTTTGTAAACTATAAATAGGCTACTTTCATTTTGATAACTATTGATTTCACGGAAAAGGTTTGGACGGGAACTTTATTTTTAAACAGGAACAAAGTCGGATTGGATCATTAAGTAACTTAGTAAACCAAATTCATATAAAAAAGGCAGAAAACTGAAAAATGTATTAAAAACAAACCAAAGCTAATGTTAAGGGAAGAAACGTTCTCAGAACAGCAGAATTTAGTAAAGCAGATTGGAACTGTCAAGCACTTTCCAACCCTTTTTACTTAGGCCTAGTATGATTTAAAATAATATATCATATAGCCTAATAAGGTATTCTTTAAATGATATGATTTGTTGTTGTTTGAGAAGAAGTTAGTTTTTACCGTACTTGACTTAGCCTTTATTATTTTATTAACAAATATTGTTATAAGTTTTCTAAGAGTACTGTATATCGTAAATAATATGTTTTGGTTTTTCATAAGGTATTTTTAAAATAGGAAATCCTGCCATTTTAACAGGTTATACAGGTCAAATCACAGACAAAGTAGACTTTTCCCAACATTTTCACAAGGGTTCAAACATATCATGCTACCTAGGCAAAAGAAAATCACTGGAGAGGTGCATAGTCACATCGTTCAGACAGTGTAGGCCTACAGAGATTGAACAATGAATTGAGAAGGTAGACTAGAAATGATTTGTTTTCAGTTCAGCCTAATGATTTTGCAGCAAATTTTACCATTTTTAAACTGAAGGAAGAAGAACAATTTTTAAAGAAACAAAAATATGTTTAAAAATTTATTAAGCTTACATTTCTTAAAAGGTCGTAATTTAAATTTCATTTTAGCCTATTAAGTTTATGCCAATAATGTTACAAAACATATCTTCAATAGTGCTGGTTACTTATTTGCTTAGTTCTAGTTTGATTTTTTAGCCAGAATTCCAAACGTTTAATATTATTTATTTAATACAAGAATTAATCTATTGTTTGTCCGGAGTTTCCAATTGTAATCCTAGCAATCTTTTTACTTTCTCACTATACTATAGTAGGCTATAGAGAAAGTATAGTGATCGCAGAAAAAAATCGATGTTGAGATTTTTGTGGAAATATCCGTTTTGGGACCCCCTGAGTCCAAAAAAGTAGTTTTTACAAAATGTTTGTCTGTATGTAGGCCTATATACAAAGATAGAGCGAAAACTATTATATCGATTTCAAACATATTTGCACCGGACATGCCAAGTAGGCCTGTATAGATGCACGAAAAACGGTTTTGAAATTTTTTAAAAAACAACCCTCTCAAAAAAAACCCCAAAAAACAGTTATTTTTTTATAAAAAACCGCTCTAACGATTTTGATAAAATTTGTCTTATTTGTAGCCTTTAATGTGCCCTACCATATGCAAAAAACCGCACCTTTCTAAAAATTCTTGTTTAGCTAATAAATAATAATAACAATAATAATAACTGATTTTGGGGGGTTTTTTGGCGAAATGGCGAAAACTATTCCGATCTATTTCAAACAAATTTGCACCGGACATGTCAAGTAGGCCTGCCATATAGATAGCCTACACGAAAAACGGTTATAAATTTTTTTGAAAAACAACCCCCTTTTTCGTAAAAAAAACCCGAAAAAACAGTTATGATTTTTTTATAAAAAAACCGCTCTATATAATGATTTTGATAAAATTTGGCTTATTTGTAGCCTTAAATGTACCCTCCATACGTAAAAAACCGCATCTTTCTAAAAATTCTCGTTTAGCTAACAATAATAACTGATTTTTGGGGGTTTTTTGGCGAAATGGCGAAAACTATTCGATCGATTTCAAACAAATTTGCACCAAAGTAGGCCTGTATAGAGATGCACGAAAAACGGTTTAAATTTTTTTAAAAAAACAAGCCCTTTTTTCGCAAAAAAGCCCCCAAAAAACAGTTATTATTTTTTTACAAAATACCGCTTTAACGATTTTGATAAAATTTGGCTTATTTGTAGCCTTTAATGTACCCTACCATATGCAAAAAACCGCATCTTTCTAAAAATTCTCGTTTAGCTAACAATAATAATAACTGACTTTTGGGGGTTTTTTGGCCATAAAGGGGGTTGTTTTTCAAAACCCTTTTTCTTGCATCTATACAGGCCTAAGTGACGTGTGTGATGCAAATTTGTTCGAATAGTTTTCCCTCCAGATAATAATAATAATATTTATTAGTTAATCTACTACTTTAAAAAAATCATCTCTCCTTTTCCACCCTACAAGTAACAGTGAATCTGTTTGATAATTTAAATGTGTTTGTGAGAAAGTATGTGCCAGTTCCTGGTACCGTTTATTTCCCTTGCAACCAAGTTTGCATGTAAAAGGAAAATTCACTGTATGCAATTGTTGTAAAACTTATAAATTGAGAGTCTTTTAACTTTTAATAAAATGCCTATTATAGGGCCAAGTAGCCTAGGCCTACATCTATTTAATACACACATTTTTTCCTCAAATAAATTAAGTTTCTACAATATTTTCAGTAACTTTGTTTATATTGACTAATATATTTAATCGGATCTTATTAAGTTTTTGACATCTTTATAGGCCTGTACACACTGTTATCATATTATAAGAGTAATGGCATTTAAAAATAAAATGGAGCATTCGCTACCACTTTTCGGATCATTTGGTATACTTCCACTTAGATAGCCTAGGTACTTGTATGTGTACAATGTACTTTCAGATTTCTTTAAAGCAAGTGGTGAAATAAATAATGATTAGGTACAAACCCCAAAGATATTCTAAACGTATGATTGTTAATATTTTACCTAAAACAAAACTAACTGCATTCAAAATTTGTTTTTTATTTAGAGGGGCTAAATTGTTCAATATTTTACCAAAGGAGATCCAGTTGTGCAGTACATTTGTTAATTTTTCAAAATCAGTAAGAGAATGGCTGTTTAGGATAAATGATATTGAGTATCTTTTAAAATAAATGTGGCTGTTACCGGTATATTGTTTGTATGGAAATTATGTGTTTTGTTTAAGATGATTGTAAATAGAATTATAAGTACCGGTATGTCATAGGATTGATTAAGTTTAGCTTTATATATTAATATTGTTTTTAGCAAGGCAGGCTTATTATTATTTGTATTTTTGTTATTATTTATTAAACAATTTAGAATTAAAATTAAAATTTGTATTTAAAAATTAAAATAATTACTTTTTAAGTAGGCTACCTACTAAGTGTAAAGGGCACATCAGAAAGATTTTATTCTTTCATTTTTTTCTTGATAACTCATTTTATTTTCTTATTAACTCAAGTGATAAAAAAAAATAATGGTAAATCCTAAGCAGGCTTATCCTAAGGATTACCTAATTCTCCATGTGTTAAGTTATGTAGAAGAATTATAATTAGTTTGTTGTTTTGTTTTTTTTTTTTTTTGCTGTAAATACAATGTTATAAAGTTATGTATGTATGTTACACATGGAAAATAAAAATATCTATCTATCTATATCTATCTATCATATAGGCTCCTTACTAAAATATTTTTTCAAAAAGATTTTAGTTTGATTTCTTTATTTTTCAGGCCTAGTTGTTTAGATTACAAAAATCTTCATAATGAATTATAGCCAATTTAGTCAATTCTTGTTGGCTCAGGATGTAAGAAAAAATATTAAGTCTAGTGTTATTATATTTTTGTTCTCTTATAGTAGCCTAACTATAGGAATACAAAACCAATCCTTTACTGTAAATTTGTCAATGAAATTTACATATTATTATTATTAGGATAAAGGACGAAACCGTCTTTAGTAGGCTTTCCCTTTAATGAAGTAAATATTTATGGGGAAACTTAGAAAGCCTAATGATTAGGCTATTTTAGGATAATCCTAAAAAAACAGATGTTTGTGTAGGCCTACTGAATTTCAACTACTGTAGGCTAGTTTAATAAAATTATTTTGGGCATTGGCCTACTAAACTGATGTTTAAATTTAATTTAAGAAATCCAGGCTCAAATTTCTCTAAATTATTATTTTTTAAATTTAAATGTAAAGTCACATTAATGTATAACAACTTTCTATGTTTATGAAGAAACTGGAAGATATACCGGCGGCTCTTGCAACCACATTGTTTTTATTATAAATGAACATATACCTAAATTAAAGCTATTTACATATTATTTTATACCAATACTTACCAATTAACACTAGTAAACAAACAAATAGTATCATTTTCATTGATAACAGCGAAGGGAAATTCACAATAACATTATAAACAACACACCGAACCGCACAAATACTCAACACAGATACTATCAACACTGCTCCCAAATGGTAAATGCACTAATGCTCAGTCTGGAACAGGATTGGAAGAAGCTTTGTGGTGGACAGACGGAGCACGATTGCCAACGTCAAACAACGAAACTATAGTATTCATGTTTGAGCATGCACACGTACGTCAGGCTTGACTGTCAATTTTAATCTTTACGATATTTGATATTTTTAGACGAGTAGTAATATTTGCAATGAAAACCTATAAAATCATAGTTTTTGCGAGCGTAACATGCAATACTCTATCAATTGGAAGTTATTATAATCTAAATAAAATATACCAAATATTTTAATTCAGAAGTTGAGAAATAAATCCACTGTTTTTTGTTTTTTAACAACTGAAAATTTAATTTTCTATTTTCACACGTAAAATAAACAAGTTTGAAATATATTCCATTTTATATCTAGATCTAGCTCTTAATATTTTTTTTGTACAGTAATAACTATGGAGCAAAAAAACTCGTCTTTAAATAAATATTTACCGGTATTGTTATCAACAAATTAGCTTAATTAATTAATTAATTGCTCTTGTCTTGGTCCTACTATAGCAAAAATTTAAAATAAGGCACTTAATAAGAAATACCTAACAATAATAATATTTCACTAAAATATTTGTAAATAAAATTCAAATTTCGTTAATTATTCCGATTACAACGGACAACAGTTAACGCCAAGTTGGTGTTAAGGCAAAAATCTATTTAATTAAAAAGACAAAATAGTGTCCGTTTTTAACGAATGTTGCAAAGTAAAATATTAAGCACTGGTGGAAAGAGGAGCTGAAACAATACCACCTATATTATAGGTGGTGTTGGCTGAAAGCCTACTTATAATATTTCTAAAGTTGTAATGTTGTCGGTTAACTTAACTAATTTTTTAAATTATAGTTAGACAACTTTTTTAGTTAGTTTATCTTTAATTTTTTTATATTTAACACGTTGAGTGCCACGTGAGTCCAACGTGGTCTCACACGCTAACTTACCTAATGGCCGCGTGAATCCAATGTGGTCTCACACGTAGCAGCCTTACTTATAAGACTGTGGTGACAAGTTGGTATCACGTATTGTATTTAAACCTATTGCATCAGCTAACCAATGGCCTGGAGTAATGGAAATCGTATATGGCCTCTTGATTTGTGAGTCCAGTGTGGTCTCACGCGGCCAGAACTTCTTTTTAGAAAATTTGTAATCATGTCTCTGTTTTAAGTTTATTTATTGGCAATTCTCAAGTTTATTGCATTATAATGATTTGTATGTAATGTTTAAATGATATTTTCATAAATCTAACCTTAATTTATCTTCTTAAAAAAAGTGGCTAGAAATATAAATTAACTTTTTGAGTATTAAAAAAAAGTTGTAAAAAATATTTTGACACTCAATCAAAACTAAAATAACCTAAATTACAAGGAAAATAAATATATTACACATAAAAAGTATTTTTAATTTTAAATAACTATTACATTATGAACTGACTGATATATAAATCATAGAGTAAATAACCAAAAGAAATAAAATATTACTAAACAAATTATAATCACTTCAAATAATGTCCAGATGAGTATGAATTACAATTTGTAAATTTTAGAAATAGAAGATAACGAAAAAGTCATTGGTTTTCACACCACATTCACTTGGTATTTATTTACCTACATATTTATGATCATTGAAGAAACATTCCAAGCAATAATGTTTATCACAAGATTGGCACTTCAGTGTGCTCTGCGGCGTTTTCCTCATGGCATAAGCTCGTCCACATTCTGAAGTCAACCTTCCGTAGCATCTAAAACATCTTCGTCTTCCTTTCCGCCCAACATCTAATAACCTGTGATCCACTATTTCTTCTTCAGTAGGGTTAATTTTGAGGTTGTTAACACCCGTCAACTCGGTAACCAATTCTTCTTTGAGGTTTGTTATAGACATGTTTACATAATTTAAATTTAACAAGGCATGAGCATTTACTATGGCTGTCCCAGTCAAGATCTCGATAGCTAACTTACGATACCATTTTATTCCACGCCTTAGTGATGTATTGTAACTTTTTTTTTGATCAGACAAGTCAATGAAAGCTTTCAATTTGTTATAATCTTGGATACAACGTGGTTTCTTTATGTTACCATCTCTTCGTTTGATTTCAACCATTTCATCTGTATGCTTTGTACTGAGCATCAAAACATCTCTTTTGTCATACCATTTCAACACTAAAACACCAGTGTTACTTTCCTGGGCTTCAATTTCTCCCCGTTTTAGTTTACTTCCAGTAACTTTTGTTGGATTTCCTTTCCGTTTGCTAAGTAATGTTCCTATCAGATGAGTCTTCTGCTCCAGCAGTTCATGTGCTAGTGTAAGTGATGTATACCAGTTATCTGTGCAGAGTGTTCTACCAGTACCCAATAAATTACCCATTAGTGTCATTACAACTTTTGATGCAACTGACTTTTGATTTTCTTTTTCTCGTCCACAGTAAACCTTAAGGTCATAGGTATAACCTCCTTGTAGGCATAATTTGAAAAGCTTTATCCCAAATTTGTGACGTTTATTTGGTATGTACTGTTTAAATTTTAGGCGGCCACGAAAAGGCACTAAAGTTTCATCTATGCAAAGTTGTTCCCCTGGTACAACTGCTTTTTGGAAATTTTGTTTAACTAATTTTAGCAAAGGATTTATTTTGCGTAATCGGTCATTTTCATTTGTTTTATCATCATTATTACTAAAATGGATGGTTTTTAGTAACATTTGGAAACGATTTCTTGAAAGAACTTTATTCATTTCATTAGAGTAAAGTTTACTGGTTGACCAATATTTATGTACAGCTGGGAAGTCACACAAACCCATCCAAATTATTAAACCAAGAAATTTCTTAATTTCTTCAATATTAGTGTCTTTCCATTGGTTAAGTCGTGCATTTGGAGTAAGCCCTTTAGCAATACACTGATGAGCGTATGTGTTAGTTTCTAGAACTATGAGATTCAGTATTTCATCATTTATAAGGTATCTATAGCTTTCAATAGGGGTTTTTTGCTGGCACTTAATTAAGAAATCGGCAGTCAAACCCGGATTCGTTTCTGTAAAATCAAAGGATTTCAAATACTGGCCGGTAACATTATGCCAAGTAATATTTTCTAGGGGGTTATCAGACTGATTATCGGTTAAATCTTCGGTAAATTTTGTTATCACAGCCTCTATTGCATCTGTTATCGTATCTATATTTTCTTCTACATTTGGTGTAAATGGATGAATATTTGTTGTATCGGGCGAATTTGGAATAATTGGAGGTTGTGAACTACTTTGACTGCTATCAAATGTACAATCAAGAAGTATTTGATCTATTACGGTTGAAGTACTGGGAATTGATTGATTTAGTAAATTTGATTGCTCCGAAATATTATTACTTTGAACTTGTGTGTCTAATGTCTCAAATGGAACAGTTATTTTTTGTTTTTTCTTACTTGGTAATTCATCTTCACTGCTATGAGTTTCTTCACTTGATGGTTGATAACCATCTGAAAGATACGCTTCACTAAACAAAGATTCACAATCGTCTTCGTCAGATAATAATCCCTGCCATATTTCGTCCAATTGTTTTTGTTGGTCCTCGTAACACTTTGGTAGTCTTGACATTATAAAATAACTACTACACTTTTTATACACTCAATCACAGTAAAACAACAGCGCCTAAACATGTAAAGTCGTACTGAACAACATACGTATTACTGTAGACAAAGAAGACTGCTACTGCTAGACCTTTGTTCAGTGAAACACGTGATATGTCGTGTATCTCCGTAACTGTTCGAGTAGTAATCGTGGTGACACGTTGGTCTCACAGAGCCTTAGTGACTGTATTACTAGTCAGGGGCCGTGTGAGACCAATGTGTCACCACAAACAAAACATTCGATTTTGTTTGCTAAATGTAATGTGAATAAGTAAAAAAAGGATGTTCTGTTAATAATACAGGACTATAAACCGATTCCATCCAAAAAAAAGATTTGGCCAGAACGAAAATTTTGATGCAATATACCTGGCACTCAACGTGTTAATTTATCTTTTGTGTCATGCACTGGACGTTCTTCAAACCGAGCCGCGATTGATAAGTCTGAGAACAAAATCGACAAAATAGATCACGTTTTAAATTTAACATTAATCTTATGGGAAATAGACCCATATTGTGAAGATGCAGTAAACTACTAACTTCTACTACTATTAATTAGGTTGCTTACGGTATCACAACAGTGAAGATAATTCTATATTTACTTCAATATTTTAAATTTGATTTAAAACAACTGAAATATTTAATGCTATTAATAGCTATTTAAATTTAAATAAAATAAAAGATCTGTTTTATATTATAATTTTATAATACATGTATTAAGAAAACAAGATTTCTGTGTTTTAACTGAAAGTAGTTTTAAAACAACTAATTTGTGTGTGAGAGCAGCACTTGCTGTAGACATTAATTTATCAAAACCAATTAATGTTCTTAAAAGTTTTAAAATCTTAACATAGTTAACAGCACACAAAAGAGTAAAATTAATTAGGAAATAATCTTTTGTAAAGCAAAAAATATCAGAAATAATATTTGTGGCACACAGCAATTATATCAAATGAAATACGTATGTATATACACATTCAATATAGTAATTAAAATGCTATTATAGTAGTCGGAATATCTGTGCACTGAGAATGCATTGATCTGTGATCTACTAGTCTGCCTTGGCCTTCACTGCCCTAGTAGAACTTTAAATTAAATTTTGTTGTTTTGTTTGTTATTATTATTGTAGAGTTAGACCCAATTTCATTTTGTATTGTGATTTGTGGTTAAAATTTTGTTGAATGTTATAATAATTATAACGTTATGTGATAAATTCCTTTGAACGGAAGTAATACTAATCAAACAATGATTCTATACAACAATTGTATAAAATAAATTAAATAGTTTCCTTTAAACTCTAGCCATCAATAGTGTCTATCATTTTCGGAAAAATGAGTAGTCTTAACTGTGAATTAAATGATGACTCGAAGTTAAATGAGTTATTAAATTCTGTTTCTATTTTAGTGACTCCTTGTGGACTAGGTAAGCAGAAGCATTTGTGTATCCCTCTAATTATTTTATTTATGAAAACATAACCTATACTGCAAAAAGTGAGGTTAGGGTTATGTTTCTAAAAATGTTACCTATATTTTTTAGAAGATGGCTATACTAATATTAATGAAGGTGGTCTTATACTAATGAAGATTGCCTTTGTAACACAAACTAAACACCAAACCCGAGTAGGCCTAGGTTTGAATCTACATTTGAGCTAGAATCAGTAGAATCCAACGGTAAATTTACTATTCGACCCTAGGCTGATATTTTTGCAGACAACGACGTTGTTTTACATTCTACTGTTAAATCTTGAATAGGCTACAGGTAGGAAACATACTGTGACTAAATAAGTTACTATAGGCTAGGTTAGAACCTTTAGGGTATTTTTGTATTATTCTTGCATTTCTGTTGCCATAGGTTGGTCGAATAGTAAATTTGCGCCGAATCCAACTGCTGTAAGTTAGCCTACTCTAGTCATTGTTCCAGACCACTCGCATAACTTTTCCTTACTGATTCAAACGACCTTGAAGCCAAGGGGTTAAGGCATCTTATGATGGCGAAGATTATTTTGAATGTTTGTCTTGTTGCAATGGATGGCGAAAGGCTGTCTAAAACAAAATATGTGGGCTATGTATAATGATTCAAAGTACAATATCTATTCTTACTGCAATTAATTTATATAAAAAAAAATTGCTTAGTAATAACTGTAGTGAGAACATTTTAAGTGCTTTTTTTAAAATAAGTTCCTACTTTTAACTATAACATAATGTAAGGGTAACAAATCTTGTAAGTGGGTTTTCACTTACAATACTTGTTTCTGCAATTGATGTAAATAGTTAAAGATGGCGGCGGAAATTTGGTGGGTGATCGTTGGACTAAAAGTGTTAAATAAACAATTTGATTACGCGTAAATATTTACTTTCATGAAAAATGAAGAGGTTAGATAGACAATATGTCTTTATAAGGTTCTTAGTGTTTTAAGTCATTGCAAGTGCTTTTTTTAGTTTTTCTGCTAATGTATGTAAAATAACACTATTTATGTTTTTAGAAAAATGTTCAAGCGTTGAAGAAGGTCTAAAATGCAGCCTGGATCAGATTAAAAATTATAATTTTGAAGATGGTATGGATAGTGATAGTATTGGGTAAGTCAAGACCATCACATTAAGCTATACCAGATAAGTTTTGATTATTTTATAGTAGACTACTGTACTCTATTTGGTATTTATGAATGAGGTGTAGTTTAGTGAACTGATCTAATATAATGAAGGCTCTTTGATGCCGAGTTGTTTAATAACCCAAAGTTTAACATGCTCCGTAATACTAGTGCTGTAATGTTTTTGTGTAGTGGGTACATATTTTTTATAGGCCTACACTAGCTGTGTTTTAATTTACTGTAATTAAGTGCATATGAATATAGTTATTTAAACACAATACAAATTATTTCGTTAGGCTATTAGATCCTGATAAATTCTAACTTATTTAATTTAATCATTTATTTTGTCAGATTTTCCATTCATTTTTAACTCTGTCAGAATATTGAGATTTTTCAACTAAATGTATTTATTTTATTTAAAAATTTCAGATGTTTGTTGATTTATATTGATATTTATACATACTATACAGCTATAGAGTTGAAACAAATAAACTGTTTCAATTTGCCTTTCAAATTTATTTGGTTTTAAATAAACAAAGAAAGTTTGATAATGTACTCGAAAGAAATTGGATACTGTAAGGTAGGCGTACTGTAATAAAAACCACAAAAATAATGCTTTTGAAGTTTTTCCATGCTCGGGTTTTTCATTGATTTTCTAGCCTCTTCTTTATTTGAAAACCTTTGAGATGCCCACTTTTCAATTTCCGATCTATTTCGTCTCCAATCCCCGACAGTCACTTCTCCAACACATTTACCACTTTTCTTATTGAATCGCCTCCATGTAATCGTTTAATTGCTTCCCATATTTTATTTAAAGATAAAACAACACGCTTTCACTTTCCACTCTCATTCACAAAGTCTAACACTGACACCGATTAAAAACAAAAGAACAAAATACAGTAGCAGCAGGGCGAAGAAATAACTCGTGGGAAAGGGTGGTGAGTTCTAAATACGATACCGCGAGAAGGGGAATGTAATCAGGTCCAAGACTGCTTCGTCATTCACTATACTACCTGTCCACTAAAGGTAACCATACCATTGCGTTGGATAAGGAGCGGAAATGTTTTCAGGATGTACACGGCAATCTACTGTTTTGTTTTCTTTCTGTTCAATCTAACACAAAAGTTTTTATTATAAATTTATTACTGAGCAATCCTCTCAAGCTATGAATTCTTTATTGAAATCAATTCAGTTATCTTACATTTATTTATAAACTAACAGAAGAATTGATTTTGACAAAAGTTTTTTTTTTATTCGCTTTGGTTAATACGGAAACTCAAATAACCTAGGTTCTACTGTACACATGTTTTATTTTATTTTTTTACCACATTCTCTGGTTAATCCGGACTGACTCTGGTCCTTGTTGATCAGACTTGTTTATTATTTTCATCAAAAGGTTCTAGCCTAGAGTGAATTATGTTATTCATTACTATAGCTGAATTTTTTATTAATTGTAAAAATCCAAGTAGAGCAGCATCTACTTCTTCACTTTGTTAATATAATAATTTAATTAGCCTAAGTGTTATATTCTGATAAATTCTAACACACAAATAACTAAACAAAAATTGTCAAAGAGGTATAAATAAATAATATTTGAATTCAGCTGATGCTGATTCACAGAGCGGTACAACACTCTATCTGAAAGAACGCCAACTAAAAATCATTTAAAAGTTACATAGTAGGCCTATGCCTGGATTATCTCTACTTTTGTTTTCAGTTGGAAGTTTGTAGTTACGGCTTTAGATGTCCTAAAACAGATAGCTGAAATATTGAAGTCCAAGCCAGAGGAAATGTTTAGCATACACCAACAGAAAATGGTGAAATCATGTCTGGAGAAGGTCATATGTTTGGAGTTACTGCCTAACCTGTTGCCAGGTGTAGGGTTGGGACTTTCTGCACACACGTCACATGATCAACTCATTCCTCAGCACAAATACGAACCCATAGAGGTAAATAGTTATTCATAATTTACAGTGTCGGACTTGCACATAACTAGTTTCCCTTATAACTATTGTACTCTGAACCTTCATCCTCACGAAACATCAGATTTGTTTATCGCACAAAAACATTTCCTTTAGATACAGGTGCATTGTCAATCTTAGAATAGAAATGATCTACTTTTATATTAAAAACTATTACAATCCTATTTTAATCATGAATTCGACAAACATTTGAATTTGTATATCACTGTTTATTGCTCGATTTCAAAACGGCAATAATATAATAAAAATGTATGCAATTTGTATTGAAAATAAATTACTAAACTAGGAGGTAAAAATAAATTAGTTAAGTAGGGGATGTAAAATTTGAAAATAAATTGGTAAACTAGAGAAAATATAGTTTGGAAATAAATTAGTAAACTAGAACAAGTATGGTTTAAAATTGAATTAGTAATCTAGAAGAAGCATAGTTTGAAAATATATTAGTAAACTAGAGGAAGTATGGTTTAAAATAAATTAGTAAACTAG
>JAGFPH010002013.1:24003-50363 GCA_018207615.1 Philaenus spumarius
CAGCTCTAGTCATGATACAATCGGCTTCGATTAATTTATTCCTAATAAACAATAATAACAGTAATAGTAACAATAATATTTGTTATCTTAAAATTCAAGATAACGATGAGAAGCAAAGATGTGAGACACAAGAAGAGTGTAACCGAATACGGACTGACCTACAGAATACAACCGAGGAGAAATACGAGAAACTCTCACGACATATAGAAGAGGTCGAGGAAAAGATAGAGATCCAACAAGAAGGAGTACTTGAAGCTAGTAAGGAGTTCACGCGGAAGGAGTGCGGAACTTTGGAAAATAAGATGGACGATAAAGTGCTACAGAACAGCGAGAGGGCGCTAAGACACGAAGACGAAATAGAAAAGATCATGAATCATATGACTAAATATAAATCAAAAATCCAGACCCTCGAACAAGAGATAAAGAACCGGCCTTCTCACATCCACGTTACCTGTGGAGGAAATAACAACGCGGCCACAGAAATAGCTATACCAAAGTTCAGCGGCAGAGAACACAATCCGGCTGAATTTTTAAGGAAGATTGAGAAGTTTTGGGAGAAACAGAGAGCCCGCGACAACACTAATGGAAGTAGGGTACTGAAGCGTTCACAGATTACATCGAAACGTGTCTAGACAACCACGCGTCGCGCTGGTTTACATTGATTAAGACGGATATCCACAGCTGGAAAGATTTCGAGCGAGCTTTCCTTGAGAAATATTGGAGTCGGGAAGTCCAACGCGGAATCAGACAGCGAATGGAGGTTGAAAAGTATCGACCCAACGGCCGCCTTAGCCGAGCCGAATATTTTGTGGAGAGAGTCGTAACACTCAGGATGATGCAACCACCTGTTCCTGATGAAGAGATCATCGACTGTCTAGTTGAACACTACGAGGAGATCATACAAGATGCAAGGAGAGTCCAAAACGTTAACTCCATTCAGCAGTTCGAACTTCTGTTACAAAGGGAAGATCTTAAGGAATTCTATACTAGGTCTCAGAGGACAAACACACCACAGTCATCTCAAATACATATTGCAAACAGAACTCAAGTGCGTACAATGGACGGAGGAAGTGGAGGATCCCCACCGATGTTTCAACCAGCGTTTACAGAACGTAAGAGTCCGCAGAACCATGGGTTTAAGTTTAGACCACAAATGGGACTACCACCACCCATGAGACCACAAGGTAATTACCAACAGAGAAACTACCAGTATCCGTCCTCGATGAACCGATACAACGGACCACCGCATAGAAGCTTCCAAACTCAAGCGAGGGAAGGACCACGCCAGATACAACACGCTACACCAGCGATACGCCCACCGGGTGAACGAAGAGATGGCAGACCAACAAACGAGCAGTTGAATGTTTGTCACGCAGTCGCTGAGAGAATACGGAATCCTATCCATACGGAGACAGCGCATAATGGGCCTCCAGTACCGGAAAACTAATAAGCACAGGCGGAACCACCGGCCCAGACACACATTTAGGACGAGATGCTATAACAACACCACAATCTCTCCATGATACCTTGTCTGTGCTACCAAATAACCTCGGAACACAACGGCCGTTTAACAATAGATACGATACCCTATACAATAACATAACATACATTAGTAATCTATATTGCGATCAGGAATTTTTAATGGAGGAAGACACAACAGAGGACAACATTATTATTTCTAAATATACTATACACAAATGCCCACAAATAAAAGTAAATATCGGAACACAACGAATATCTGCAATAATTGACACAGGATCAAACGTAAGTTGTTTGTCAGAAAGATGGTTTTTGGAGAACAAACTTACCCTTGGCCACTATGAAGAACTGCCAGCCTCGAACTTATTTATCCGGACAGCTGTAGGAGGAAAAAGTAATAGAATATCAAGAATTATCATGCTGGAAGCTAATATCCACAATCAGAAATTTACGATACAAGCTATACTAGTACCCCATTTGATAAAACAATTAATTTTAGGAGTAGACCAAATATGTTTATTAGAAACGGTTATAAACTTTAAGAATAATGAAATAAAGATGAAGATAAACGATGCAGTAATCAACTTGACGTTTGAAGATGTTATAAATGAAGGGATATCATGTTTTATAAGTGAGGATAACGACGATTACGCATACAATGAATATGGAAGTAATGAAACAAATAATAATGAAATAAGAAATGAATATACATATAATAATAATAAAAATAATGACGATATAATGGCTGAAATAGATAAGATCATACAGAATAATTATAACTTAAACAGAGAACAGGGCCAATCATTAAAAAACCTTCTGATACAGTTTGAACCAATTTTCTCCGATAAACCAGGACTATGCAACAAATATACACACGTCCTCGAAGTTAGGGAAGACCGAGATTTTAAAGCGCAGAGCTATCCCGTACCCATATTACAGCAAAATCAAGTAGCACAGGAAATCGAGAAGATGCTAGCACAAGATATCATCGAAAGGTCTAGTAGTACATTCATCAATCCGATAATACCAGTACAGAAGAAATCTGGCGAAATACGGCTATGCTTAGACGCTAGAAGGGCAAATGACATCATAATTCCGGATTACGAGCGAAACCGTAGCGTAAATGAAATATTTGCCAAAGGTAGAGGCTGCAAATGGCTTAGCACACTCGACCTGACGTCATCATACTGGCAAGTGCCGCTAGAAAAACACTCGAGGAAATATACAGCATTTCAGTTTCGCGGCAGGACATACCCAATACAAAGTAACACCATTTGGCATTTCGACGTCACAGGCAGCACTTGTGAGGGCATTAGATTGCGTATTCGGTGATACCGTCGAAACATTTACTCTAATCTATGTGGACGATATATGTGTCATATCTTCCAACTTCCAACAACATATGGAACACCTGGCTTTTATATTTACCAAGTTACATGAAGCAAATATGACAGTAAATTTGAAGAAGACCATATTTTGCCGAGACTCAATACCATTCCTCGGATACACCATGACCTCATCGGGACTTCAAATGGACGAAAGCAAGATCAAGCCAATTCTCGACTTTCCATCCCCCAAGACACGCAAAGAATTAAAATCATTCCTCGGATGCATAGGATATTACAATAAATTTACAGATCAATTTGCACACACAATCCAACCCATACTACGCCTAACTTCAAAAAGAATTAAATTTATTTGGACAGAACACGATGAAATCACATTTAATAAAATTAAGAAATTATTCCTCGACACACAAATATTACATCACCCAGATCCAACACAACCGTTTTACCTTCATACCGATGCGTCAGATTACGCAATCGGGGGACACTTGTATCAATTCGACAAAGATAGAAAAAAAGGAGCTATTATGTTCATGTCACGAGTATTACAAGCAACTGAACGACGATATACCACCACTGAGAAGGAGTTATTGGCGATAATATACTGCCTACAGAAGACAAGATATATCATATATGGTACAGATCTAACAATTACGACAGATAACCGAGCCCTAACTTTTATTAA
Organism: Philaenus spumarius; assembly: GCA_018207615.1. Taxonomy (NCBI): domain Eukaryota; kingdom Metazoa; phylum Arthropoda; class Insecta; order Hemiptera; family Aphrophoridae; genus Philaenus; species Philaenus spumarius. The sequence continues at coordinate 27,514 of JAGFPH010002013.1, forward strand.
AAATTGTAAACTTCTCAACGCCAGATTGACACGCTGGGCACTAGTATTACAAGATTACAACTTCAAAATTCAACACTGCAAAGGTAGCGAAAATATGACCGCAGACGCCCTTAGCCGTATTAAAATTCCATCCACGGACAACACTGACGGACAGTCACAAGATATAATAATTGCACATATTCAGAGGACACACGATACAGCCTTAAATAAAGAATTAAAACAGATAAGTAAAAATCAATTACATGATCCAAGGTTGAGTAATTTACAACTTAATATGTTACAAGATGAAGAAGGAAAATTTAGAGACAAATTTAGAATTCATGACAACGTCCTCTACCAAAAGTTAAAAGAACATTGGCTGATAATAATACCTGAACACCTTATAACAAGACTTATATGGGCATGTCACATATACTATTTACACTGCAGCGCTAAAAAATGCTTTGATATTCTTAGAGAAAGTTTTACTTTTCGAAATATGGGTAGGCGAGTCCGAACAACATTAGCCACATGCGACGTATGCCAACGATGCAAAACGGATACACACCCGCCCAAAGGACCGATAAAAAGTATAACTTGTAGGGAGAAAAACTATCAATTAGCGGTAGATATCGTTGGGCCACTTCCTACCAGCATCGGTCGAACCAAATACATACTAGTTGCAATCGATATATTCACGAAATTCATACAACTATGCCCAATTCGAAATGCGACCACAAAAATTATTTTAAATAAATTATTCGAAAAATATTTTATACGTTTTGGCCAGCCCAAGTTACTCCAATCGGACAACGGGACACAATTTCGCAGTAAATTATGGGTCTCGAAATTGACAGAGAAAGGTATAACACCTATATATAGCCCATATTACCACCCGCAAGCAAATATGGCAGAACGGCCAATCAAAGAAATTAAACGTTGTCTTAGGACATACTGCACGGCAAACCATAAGGCCTGGGCTAAGTATATTCCCGATATAAATCGAATGATGAATGAGGTATATCACGAAACAACAGGTTTCTCACCCAACGAATTACACCTTGGAAAGAGAGACACCCGTTTCTGGGAACCATTTATAAAAAACAGTTTTCAAGTAGAAGTCCCATTAGACACAAAACTGTATTTGACGTATAATCGTATAAGAAGCAAACAAGAAAAACGGGTAAACAAATTGAATTTAAATCGTACAATAAATCAATTTAACCTCAACGATACAGTACTAGTCAAGAAGTATAGTCCGTCAAACGCAGCACTAGGTGAAACGGCAAAACTTTTTGAAATCTACGAAGGGCCATACAAAATTAGTCAAATAACAGGAACCTCTACTTATTATATTTCAGATCTAGAGAACCAAACCCAATACGGACCTTACGATATAACTGCTCTTAAATTATATAAACAACCTATTAATACTACCACGTAGAACACTCATCAAGATTATACTTATTTTAAATAAAATTGATTTGTATAAACACAATTCAATACGTGTTGAATACAAAACCATGTCAATGTACATATGGATTATTTTGACTCCAAATTATAATACTAATTTCGCCGAAAATAATAAATAGCAGGGGATAATGTAATAGTACATCTCCATTATTTCAGATAAACTTTAAATACATATAAAGCAAACCTAATTCCTAATTCAAAACCTATAATAATAATAAAATTGCAAGACAAATTTAAATTCCTGATCGAAACAGCCGATAACATAATGAAATATAAAGAATGGAACCATACAGAGCGATCTTGCGGATAATAACGGAACTAACACGCACAAATTCAACAGATGTTTCAGAAGCCTTACGAAACGAAAGAAAACCAATAATATTTTTTGTTAACGAATATAAACTAATAACTTTAACGCCATTTATATAAAGAGCATAAAATTCTGCAACTAAAATTACCAAATAGGCCAATTATAAGACATTCCACAATTTAAAATAAATTAATAACACATTCACCACGGCAATTTACACTGTAACAGCTGACGAATTTAATATAACAAAATCCGTGACTACGATAACATTGTACTTAAATTGATACACACACAAATTAAAAAAATAAGTGGAAACAATTTCTAGATATTTATGTATAATAATAAAACCCATTTTTAAATCAAATCAAAATTTATTCTATAAATAAAATGACCAAGACTCGACTGACGGCAGACGGCCAAACAAGGAGAAGAAGAAACGAGTAAAACAAAACGACCAATCGGAACGCAGAATTTGCAACAAAGCCTAAATTAAAAAAACATCTGTAAAACAAAAGGAGTTCGGAGAAAAAGCCATACCAGGAAGGTTACAAAAATTGTATTCTAAGGCTTGACGATAAGAAGAAACTTAAAGAAGAAGGGAAGAGAATACATCTTTTGAAGTTTTTAAAACAACTATCAAGACATCATCTACGGTGGTGAGAGAATAACAATTAGATTTGAACTATTTGTGATAATGCCAGAATTTCATTAGTTTTTTTTTTATCTGCCTGACTATAACCTCACATTCTGAGAACATTTCATTATAAATATTCTAATTATTTTTCAGAACATTCTCAATATTTTAATTGTATTTTTTTGTATGTATTTGTTAAATATTTTGATTGAATATCGTGCCACGGACACCAGCCCCGAGATTAAAATTTTTCTTGTTAACGAGCCAATTTTAGGCCGTAAATGATTTATCTTTATTTGTTCAAATAGATAAGTATATCGTTATCAAATTAATAAATAATAATTCGTTTGTTCTTATTATTATTGCTTTTCATTTATTAAAAGTTAAGTTGAAGATAAATAAACAAAAGGAAGTTCAGTACAAAAAGTACAAATTATACACTATACACCTGCACCCGAGAAACATTTTGATTTAACTATCAAAAAGAATTTATGTTACTGCACCCGAGAAACATTTTGATTTAACTATCAAAAAGAATTTATGTTAATGATTTATTAATACTGTATTTAAAAAATTATTTCATGTAAACATTGAAATAGTTACACAATTCTCAAAATCAAATTTTAGTGCAAGCCTATATAGAAATATTTTTTACAATTACAGTATTACTGTGTACAGGATGAACTAAAAGTTTGGAGACACCCCTGTAACTTTTGAGTGAGTAATTGGGAAAAAACAAACTCAGGTAATGTTAACTAGGTACAAAGATGTACTTTTTTACGCATAAGACAACATTGTTAACATTTAGAAAAAAGGAAATTTTGGGGGCAGCTCAAAAATTGTTTTTCACAAACTTCTGTCTGTGACCATTCATTTTAAATTTGTAGGGTTGAGATAGAGACCTCAAATTTTCACTATTACCGTAGTTTTTTTTTGGTTAATAACAAAGGTACCTGTAAAATAAATGGTCACATGACAGTGGTTTGCGTGTAGAAATTTTGAGCTGCCCTCAATATTTCCAATTTTTGAAACGTTGGCAAAGTTTATCCATACATAAAAATGCATCCTATAATATCTAATAAACATTCCTTGGATTTGGCTCTTCACCAATCACTCACTAAAAAGTCAGAAGGACTTGAATCATTCTCGTCTTTAACTGTAAATAACTTTAGAAAGGAATTAAATAGAGACCTTTAATTTTCGTCATTTACATTATTGTAGCAATACCTTTAAAATGAGTGGTCACAAGGCAGGGATTGGTATTTAAGATTTTTGAGCTGCCCAGAAATTTCCCATTTTGGAAATGGTAACAACATTGTCTTATGTGTAAAAAAGTACATCTTTGTTCCTAGTAAACATTACCTGAGTTTGTTTTTTCCCCTTACTCTCTCAGAAGTTTCAAGGGTGTCTTCAGACTTTTAGTTCACCCTGTGTAGGCTACATATAAGTAGGCTAGGCCTAATATGTAAACTGCTAAACCAAAATTTGATAGAAACCTAGAAAATTGTTATGCAAAGTTAAATAACATTAAAAGATGACTGATTAGCCTCCTTGAAAGTAAAAAAACCGGATATTAGCATATCTGTAACTGAGTTGTTGTGTTTTCGCTCATTTCACCTTGTCTAGGTGCATTAGTATTTAATTAAAGTATTATTTATTGATTGTTGAAAGTTTATAATATCAAAGAGGATGCCACTAGGTATCATGGGATGAATGGTATCATGGGGGTCATTAAGTACTAAATACATGCTGCCGACTAATGCAAAGCAGTGGTGGTTGTATGGCAGTGTGGCGAAAATAACAACCCTGTGACGTCACAGCATAGAACCGGCTGGCAGCACGTATCGAGAGGAAGTACTAGCAATTAAACTAGCAATTCTCGCCGGCCCTGGCTTCGCTGATATCAATTTGTTCTTCGTATATCACATGGGGCAGCCCCTTACGAGACAATAAATCAACCTTTTGCCTGATCTACTTTAAAATATTCAGACCTCTCGTTAGAGAAGGTACTGTGGGGCTCAATCCAGAACAAGTCTGGCAATACCCACTAAACCACCGCCCTCCCCCCAAGAAAGGAAGTCACTCTGACTCCGAACACAGGCACAAGAGTGTATCCGCCGACCTCTCCTGAGATGCTATACAATACTCATGTACCAAGCGTAACGGACAGAGACACTCCGCATGCATCACTGGGAAGGAGCGTCAGCAGCATCTAGGGGCTATTCCCTAATGACTGCTAAATCAATCTGAAACTCACCTAATAGAAAAGAAGGCAAACTGGTTAGTGTTAATCTTGATGGAGTCGCAGCGTGAAGAAAACCTATGGCAGGTCGTCCAGGATAGCGGCAGGCCGAGGCCTACCATCTTCCTAGATGTTGAGTCTCCTGCAGATCTCGGCTATATGAGGATAGCATGAGTTGCTGCATCCTGAAACAGTTTAGTGGCACATCTTATAGCAAAAACTTCTAGGGTAGGGATACCGGCTGACCCTAGAATGGTGGAGTTCCTCACGTACCATGGCTGATGAGTGATTCTGCGAAGAGCCGTAGTCTGAAGAGTCTCCAGCTGTTTCCTACTGGATTTGCTGGCAAGCGCCTACCAAGTGATAGACGCGTACATCAGCACTGAACGAACTATTAACAGAAAAATCGTTAATTTAGTTTTTACTGGCAAGGGGCTACGCCTTGCCAACAAGGGTGAGAGGAAACCCTGAATTTTCTTTCCTTCGGAGACCTTGTTCTGCACGTGTCGCCTGAAGTTGAGTCGACTGTCCAGCGTTATGCCGAGGTACTTGACAGTAGGCTTCCAAGGGATAGCCACCCCGTCAAGTTCCACTGCACGTGTCATTCTACGTCTTTTCCTAAAACAGATGGAATCAGATTTATCAGCATTTATCTTAATGCGCCATTTCTGCAGCCACGGGGACAGCGCGTCCATTTGTTTCTGCATGGTTTTTGTTGCGTATGCCGGATTTACACTGCTACAGTGTAGAAACGTCATCAGCATACAGCGAGAGTGTCACATACTTTAAAATACTAGAAAAATTATTAACAGTTTTAATAATTTGAATGTAGGTAGCAGCATCTTCCGCACTATTGTAAAATGTTAACAAATAATTTCGAATTTTAACCAGGTGGCAGCACCTTACGGATAGAAAGATTTGTTCACAAAAATGCACATTGTCGGTAAATTTAATGCAGATTTACTATTCTGTGTAGGAGTGATTTTTAACAGTGAGGCAAGACAAATTTATTTTTTCATTTTTTTTTTAGGCGTTTAATACACTTACGCAGACCTCTCGTTAGAGAAGGTACTGTGGGGCTCGATCCTCCTGGACCTACTACCATTGAAGAAACAACACTATAAGAAGCGAAACCTAATGGGTTTTAAGCGGACGCTTACGTGGTAGTTCTCATCGAAACCACTCGGAGCGCCACCAGTCTTTTGCAGCGCCCGAGACGAAACTGACATTTTTGACAGAGTTTAAATTTCACCGCACCACCAGACCGCGAATATATCTGCCTCTTGCACTGCCTTGTACAAACTACTTTCAATTCTCCTTTTCATAATCCCCAACAAAGAGAATTTAGTTTTCGTTGTGGAGGGAGCAAGCACATGTTTCAATATTTGGCGCACGTTGCAACTATATTTACAGTAGGGGTCTACTGTTGAACAATGATTTATTATTGATAATGTTTTTCATAACCCATTTATAAAGTGTGGCATAAATTTAATATTTATTTTTAATGAATATAAAAACAATTTTAAGTAGTAAATGATTTTTTGTAACAATGCAAAAATTATGTCAAATACGGTACCGTATAAAATTTATCTAAAAATCTCCAATTGATATTATTTGAACATAGGGTTTTCCTGAATTTGATTTGATAATCTATTACTGTGAAATATTATAAAAGCTTGTTGTGTTGAAAAAACATCCCATAGGCCTACAAGGTAAATGTTAAATATGCATGCAACAGTAATTAACAAATAAACACTTTATTTCATAAAATTGGACAAAATGGGTAAAATATTTAAAACTAAATATGCAAAAACTTAGGTAAAAAAATATTACAATTAAGTACCGTATGTTTTGACACCAAACGTATAATTTCAGCCGTTTTCAAATAAGGTAAGCCTATTAGATTGTTCAGTACAGCTTTTGGGATATTTAAAGCTTATAAAAAGTATTGTTTTGCTGGCAATACTTGTGACAGTTTTGCTAAAACGCTCTGAAAGATTTAGTTTTATGGTCACTATTTTGAACTGGGGGGGGGGGGGGGGGAACCACAAATAAATAATAATAATAATCTTCATACTCGTATTATTACAAAAAAAACTTCCTACAATCGATCACGTAAGCAACAACTAAAATAACTCAAAGCAAAGTATGGTACACATAGACTATGAAATTATTATATTGGGTGTTCCATAACTAGGTGTAGGGGTGTAGGCCTACGCTTATTGTTCGCATAAGGGAATGAGCGAGCGTAATGTAAACAATTAGCATGGGTAAGGTAAATTAGCCCGATTTAAATGTACCAAACGGATTCTGAAAGTAGAAATTAAAATCTACAATTCTTATCTCTTTGATTTTTTTAAGGTTGATAAAGTATGATAAAAATGCTTCAGAACATAGCGCAAAATGTGTAAATTTGCTAGCGATGCCGATGGTAAATTTGCAAGAGAGGCAGTGGTAGTGTCGGAAACAGCAGCCTGCCGTTCTCTTCTCCTCCGCATTATGCAAGATAATTATTGTCTAAATTGTTTATACTGCAATTATTGTGCAAAAACTATTAATGCGACAAATTTTATCTTCCGAATGTTTGAAATACACATACTAAACAATAATATTCCGAAAGATCTGCCATAAATATAGTATTATAAATTAACAAAGATATGAACTTTTGGACAGTAATTTTAAAGCGTTTTCAGACTTTTCTCGGTCCGATCGGGGTTTTCAAAAACCATTGTGTAGGTTTTTTAATTCTCTACAAATGTTCCGTTGAAAATATCGTGATCCATGCATAAATTTTTATAATATCAACAAAAAATCCAAAAAGTCAAAATATATTATTTTTTTTGTTTATAAAAAATGCGCAAAAATTCCTTTGCTGATATGTTTTTTTATTTTATAACAAATTTTAAAACTGAAATTCAATAAAAAGACAAAATCTCTATTGGTTGGGCTAATTGTTTTACGGAGCCCTCGCCGTATGGAACTCTATGACTTCAATACGTGAAAACTTGTTGTTATGTTGTTTTAAATTTAGTGAAACAAAGTGGATTTAATGATCGTGTTGTGAAGTTATTGATTTTAGGACCGTTCCTGTATCCTGTTAACTCTTCAATGATTAGTGTTAATTTTATTCTTTAATCTGCAAGAAACTCTCCTCTTTCAAGACAATATTTATGTCCTAGAAATGCAATAAAAAGCTATTTCATAGAGTTTATATATATATATATTATAATGCCCCAGACCCGTTGTTGTTAAATTATCGGAAATATTGTTTTTGACTTCTTATGACCCCTCCCAAAATTAAATCCTGTATCCGCCCCTGACACATACATAAATTGGAAAACAACATACACCAAATAGAATATTACATTTTATCTCTTGAAACCAAGCATACAAAATTTAAAGTTAAAGATTTAATATAAATGCACTTCTAAAACTAGGTAAACTCTTTGAACTTGAAAGTACACTAAAAGAACAGGTTTTCCAAAATTTAGCTTTATATAAATAAAAATTAGACTATAGATGAAATTGCTACTGATTTGCTGAATTTTTAAAAGTAAAACTAAAAAGTAAAATGTTAATTTTAGAACTAATGAAAAAAATAATGTTAATTAATGTTCTTTATCACAAAAAAAATTACAAATTTCCAAACATCCGACCTATTAGAGTATAACTTCACAAACGAGGACGCGACCGACCGACGGTACAGTCCCAACAAAGAAGGTACAGTCCGCGCGGCGATGCTGCTGGCGGTACCTGTTGGCCTCATCCCCAACTAGCCTTTTTCGACTGTTGAAAAGTGTTACCTCTGATAACATGGGGTTTCGCTTCTTATAGTGTTCTTTCTTCAATGATACTACCCACTAAACCACCGCCCTCCCCCCCAAGTGGAAGTCACTCTGAACCGAACTGGCGCATAAAACTCCGTAAACACGTCTGCCCTGTTCGACTGCTCAAGACAGAATGACAAATTTATTGTTTTCTAAAAAAGTGTGCCGCCTCACTGAGGAATTCTCGGTAACTATTTTTGCAGATTTATTTTATAATATTACTGCTAAATGTTGGAATCATGTTGACGTTGGTAGTCAAAAATTTCGCAGCAGTCCCGTAATGTGCTGCTACCTAGATACTTTTAAATGTACTATTCCAAAATAGTTTTTCACTAGAATGCGCTGTTGATCAAATTTTGAAACTCAATGGAGTTAAAAGTGTCTTATCAGTGCTGCCATTAGGGGACTTGTAAAAATGTATTAAAGCAAATATCTATTATTTTTGTAACTAAAATGCGCTGTTAAGGCTCGGCTTCCTAAATTCAAAACGAGGAAGTTGGATACCAGTTTCAATGTTAAATAACCTAAACATACCTTCACTTTTAAGCATATTTTTGTCAAAAAACGAAAACTGTATTTTTTTCTTAAAGTAAAATAGATTGTGGGTGTTGAATGCTAAGGTTTTTTGTAATATATATTTTTACAAAACTGAGAAAAAAATTAATAAAGTTTACTATATTTTACTATTTGTATATCATACGTACGGTATATGAAAACAATTAAACGATTTTTGAAAATGTATTCAGCAATCAACATCCACATTTGACAATACTTCAAAATAAAACAAAATTTTTAAATTTATTCCACAAATTAACGGGAAAAAAGACTTATTTTGTAGCATTACTCTTATGGGAATCAGATTCATTATGGCAGACAGGGTAGCCTCCTCTTAAATCAAATATTGAATCTCAATAATGGAGTTAAACGTTTCAGACCAGTTCCGTCAAGTGCTGCACTCTTTATCATTTTCGTTGAACTTTATTTGGCTATTGACAAAAGTTGTCATTTTAGAATAATTAATTATAATTGAGTTTATTTTAAGTTGTATTTTCTAAAATACCTAAATAACGTTTGAACTTACTTTTTGTAGCTGTGAAGTTGTTTCTTATAAACAAAATAGGCCTACATAGATTGAATTTACTGGCTATCAAGTACATTAAATACAGTTATATTTTTTTCTGTCTCCATACTCTTTTGCTTTTATAGATATGTATTAAATTTGCCTACTTATTCTTTTTACAACCTTATTTTGTTTCAGAATATTTTGACATTACTTTTAAAATCGTGAGATATTTTCTATTATTGTATTTTGTGAATTAGATAAACTAATTATTATTGATCCTAAGTATGTTTTCTGGGATTAAGCTACAGGTAATAGGTGTTTTATGCAATTATTTATAAAATGGTAATGTGTAGGCCTACCTACCCTCTTGCAACATTTTAAGGCAAACAATCTTAATTTTGTATACTATACATAAAAATATAATACGATTTGTTACATGAAAGTAGGATTTTGAGTTGAACTAATATGAACTATAATTTTTCAAAAATATTAATTATACTGCGACTTGTATACATTTAAGTAAAACTGTTATTCAATGTAAGAAAGTTATTAAGTAATTTGTTAATTATAGATAAAGTCTATATTTTAATGGGACATTTTCAATATTGCAATATCTTGTATAGGTAGTTTTTGAGAAAATGGTCCGAAGTTGCTAAGTTTCTTCTTAATAAGAGTACATTATTTTATAAAGAGTTTGATACATGTGAATTGAACCATAAAAGAAGGATAAAATTACTAAGGGACGGACGATTTTTGGGGCTTTTAGCGTCCAGAGAATGATTTTATGTCCAGGCTGGACAAATTGTCTCAATATAAGAATTTATTGGTTAAAGATGATAAATTTAAAGAGATTTTTCATGTTTAGACTTAAATGTAAGTGTTTTTAATTAAACCTACTGGCAATTCTTAGCACTATTACAAATAGTAGAATGTTTTTCTGTACATAAAGAGTCATTTTAATGTAGCATAGGGTAAAAAACCCCAGTTTTCGGCACCCCTCGATGGTTTTTCTGAAAAAACAAGTTTCTAGAATGTTCTAGCGCCTCAAAAAGGAGCGAAATCAATGCGGGAATCCTACTGCTCATGCACATATAGCACAGTTTGGGATTCCGATTATGTGGTTGTAAAAAGAGAATAAAATAAATCAGTACCATTCGAGCAGTACTCTTGGCGAAAATTCGAGCAAGAGGGAACTTACGTTTTTGATAAGAAATGCCGTTTTTTTGTTTACCCAGTTTATGTGTTTAAATATATATTTTTTATATTTTTAAGTGTCTATGTGAGATTATGTCATTTGTACTTCATTGCAGAATTTAAAAACAATACGAAAGAATCAATTTAGAACTAATTTAAGAGGGTGCCGAATATTGGCCCTTAAAATCATGAGAAACTGAGTTTTCGGCTCCCCTGAGTGCCAAAATCTGATCCCCTCCAAAAAATATTCGGCACTCCTTATGATCAGATCATGGCCTAAAATTGGAGATCATAGCATGCCGACTACTGGACAACCATTTGAATTCGAGGGTTATATAAGTAAACTTACCAAATTTCAAAATAATGATTTTTTGTTTATTATTTTTTAAATAGACTAACACCTATGTTTTCGTATAGCAATTTTTGTTACAACCCCCTCAAACTGTGACACTTATATGTGACAAAATATAGGTTGAAAAATAAGGTATTGATAGTTTCCTAATCATGGTTACATAATAATAGCAGCAGATATCAATTTTTATGGTGTGGAAGAGGAACAACTTCCAATTATGGATGATGGAGAGCAACCTGGTCCCAGTCCAAGGTTTGAGTTGAGTGATGTGCACGGACCAATGATGCCCAACAGAGAGACCAATAGCAATGAAGGCGGAAATGAATCCCATGAAGGTGTCATTGTTATTGGAATTTCCAACCCAACAACACTTCGAGAGGTACTTCACTGGCCCACGACTCCAAAAAGAAAGGGAAAGAAAATGGTGACAAGAATGCCATATGTAGTCTCTAGTAGATAGTGGTGAGAGATGTTTGATGATAAGGAAAATAAAAATAAACAAGAAGAGACTGCAATAGATGAAAAATCAAAAGTTCGTGAAGAAAATAAGTTGTTGAAAGGAAAAAAAGCAAGACAGGGTAGAGTATAACCTGGATCTTCTCAGACAAAGCCCACCAACCCAGCTACAGATCCTTCTCGAATGACACAGCTCCAGGATTCAGTTCCAGGGACCTCTCAGCTTGCCGAGCTTCCACAGACGAAGATGCTTGATGGAAAAAAGAGACTACAAAAGATAAAAGGCAGAAAAATCGAGAACAAAAAAGTCCCTGACGGAAAATAAGAAAAATTAAAAACCAAAAGTTGTTTATGACTTCTGTTCTGAACTTTTCTTGATGTCCAAGGCCCATCGCCCAACTATTGAAATTTCCCCAATACAATCGCCTCAGGACCTAACTCCAGAGACCTCACAGCAAGATATGATTCAGGTTGACTTTGAATCTTCTCAGACAGAGCCAACACATCCAGCTTCAAAACCTTCTCCAATGCCACAATTCCAGAACCTACCTCAAGGAACTTCTCAACTTGGCAAGCTCCTAAGAGGTTCTCTCTGCTTCTAATGTGGAAGGACGGCCTAGACTGATGTCAGTAATCAGTGTAAATCCTGCAAGAAATTTTTTCACAAAGAATGTGAACATGAAGGTGCAGATTTGGGTAACGGTTTGTTTTTGTGAGCTCATGATGTTTGGACTAATTCCTAGAAGACTGATTTTCAACGAGTATTTTCATTCAACGAGGAATCAATCTATTATTTTATGAAAGCTTCAATAATTTATTACTGAACTTTTAAAATGTTTTCTTAGAGAAGTTCTCAGAGTACTAATTTTTAACAACTGACTATTTATCTAGTTGCGAATGAGGATTAATTTCATGTTTAAAAACTGATCACAATGAATGGCCATTCTGTTCATTGCTTAAGTGATTAATGGAATCAGCGCGCATTTTATATTACAAAGTTAAAAAGAAAAAGTATGAATTTGATAGTAAAAAAATCTTAAGTGGAATGCCCCATGTTTAACATTTTCACCAATGGTGAAATACAGAAGCAGTTACTAACCTTTCTACTTTGTTGTTCTCGTTTTACCTGTTATTCATTTTTAATTTACAGATCACAATGGAAAATTTATTTAATAAAATTACGTGAAAACGAGAGTATTATGTTTTTATTGTCTTCTTCTTTTATTAGCTTCATAACTACAGTATTCAATAATTTTTAATATTTAATTACGAACAAGAATTGTAAGCACAAGCACATAACTTTATTCACACCGATTTCATTAGGATAATATGGTAAGCACGACTAAATTGTGTGGTTATGTTTAACTGAACTGCTGTCCCTAGATACCGGCGACAGATATTTAAAACTCGAGTTCTGAGATTGTGGCTCATTTGCTCTAAATACATTGAATCTAATTGGTGCATTATTTATGCAGGGAGTTCGGTAGTTTCTGAGAAAATGTTCCTTAAATATTGTATTTTTAACATTGCCGAGATAGGGCGCTCCGGAGCCCCTTAAACAATTTTATTTCATAATTTTATTCAACTAAACTGACAGTGAAGGTTGTGTTTCTGTAATAATATTTTTTAAATTGTTCAATTAAAAAAAAAAAATAATAAAAATAACAAAAGGATTTTAACTACATTTGTTAAAAAAAAAAGATTTCAGTAAAATTGTGTCAACATTTAATTAACTATTTTCATTAGTTAAATTTTAATAAGCAAACATCAACTTTTCGTTTTTGTGATATAGTATTTTTAATGTAAAAAATTCTTTAGTTTATCTTTTTAGATAAGTATAATTATTAAATTAATTGTGGTTGAATTATTATCAAAGTTTTATAGATCCTGAAGTCTAAACAACATTGAAGCCTTTAATTTGTGACTAAAACTAATTCCAATGAGAAAGAATTAATGTTCAATCAATTCTAAGTTTTGGGTTTTAATTTTTAACTCTTAGCTTATTCAATGAACAAATTAATAAATGCTGCAAAAGATTAAGCAATTATTGTAACAAAAAAACAATAATGTAAATAGAAATGTATAAAATTATTTGGTTATAAAGATGTTAGTTATAAAGTTGTAACTTTTTTATACTTGTAGGAAAGTATAGCATCATGGAATCACAAATTCTCAAAATAAGTTTATTTATGTTTTGCAATTTCGTAAGTATTAGACAAAATGATCTATTACCTATTAGATATTTACTAAACTGTCTAATCATGAACTAATTATTTATTTTTGGCTCTAAGATCTCGACAATTAATTATACATTCCATTATCTACATTTAGGTTCAAAGTACAATATAAGAGATCTGGCACAAAACAGTTTAACCCTATTTGAAGAAACACATCTGCGATTGTCTACATAAATGTGGTTTAGTTAGCTGCTTAATTTATTAGTTTAAGTTTTTAAAATGTATCGACTGAGTAAAGTTTCTCGTGGATACTCTACTGTATTTTCAAATAATTTTGTTTCAAATAATTCAGTTTTATATAATGTAAAGTGTACATATAGGTTAGCCTCTAATGTTAGTTCAAACTTTGAAAAATTATTTCCAAGGAAAGAAGATTTTCCAAGTCGTCACATAGGTCCAAGAGAACATGACCAAACTGCGATGTTAGATTCATTAGGATTTAAGGTAAAACTAATATAAATGAGGATAGCATAAGAGTGCACAAATAAATCACATTTTAAAGGATATAATTAATACAAATATTAGAAAATATGCATTTGAACTGAACCGTATTTAAAAGTTAATATAAGCATTTCAGTTAATTTAGTTGTGCAAGTTGTCATATGAATTTAAATATCGCAAGTTGAACTTTAGTTCTAGTTTAAATCATAATGGAAAATACACAAATAAAAGGTCAATTATTGATTGATTGTAGAAATAATCAAATGACTAAATTTATTGGTACATCCTGTTTAAGAAACCTAATCATGAAAGTTTCTACCAAAACATGATCCTTGTTCACGTGAGATTGCAATATTAAATAATAACCCACTGTACATAGGTAGTGCACGTGGCTTTTAAATAAAAATTGGACATCTAATTCTTAAACTGTTTGCACATTGCCCAATTAATATTGATTTAGCCTTTTCCAATTAAATTGAATTTCTGTGCTGTAAAAAATCCCACTCAAACATAAATGTGAAAAATAAGAATAAATTCCTATCCCAAATGTTTTGGCCCATGAAAATAGTGCGATCAAAGATAGTGGCAAGCAGAATAATTCTACAGTTTAAGGTGTTACATCTTTTTCAGGCTACCTGCTTAGCCTCACTCTTATTCTTAGTCTACCTAGTTAAAAGTATGAACTGATATTCATCTATAAAAATAATTTTGAAACATTTATTTCACAAAGATTTTTTCTTTTTCATCTAAGAAAAATATTATTATTATTAATAAGGAAAAACAAATTCAATAATAAAGTTGAAGGAAGTTTAAAACTTAAAAGCAATAATGACTAATGATTTTTTTAAAAATTGTTAAAACTACGAAAAAAATTTCTAACAGTTTTTATAATCACTAGTCTTAACCAGTGCCAGTCTGGCCATGTCAATTGGTCGGCGATCACCAAGGGCCCAGAGCCCAGCAGGGCCCTTCAATAAAATCGGCTCGGTCTCATAAATCTTTTAAAAGTGCTCTTAAAAAGTGGAAGTCAATAAAAACTGAATTATCTTAGATTTTGTCATTAATTTATTACATATTTGATATTACACCAATCAATAACTTCCAAAAACAATTTATTTATATCAATAAAAATATTTCAAATATGTACGATCTAAGTATCAAGTGAGCTAGGCCAATAGCAATACCTATTGTAACCTGAACCTAACATCAACATCCCGTACGAATAATGTGCTGCGCCACAAAGTTTTCGGAAGTTGGCGGGCAGGAGTCATAGCGAACATCTATTGATGAGCTGTATTAAAAAGAGCAGGAGGTCCGCGAATCGTTGATGATGACTAATCCCAGTTATTCAAGTGGCTACTAGTCAGTTGTCACTTCAGCAGTGACTGCACTAGTGGTTTGAGAGTGCAGCTTTCGTTTACGTTGCGAGTGTAGTTTATTATTTCTTACTTGCTTGGAATATTTACTATAGTTTAATACCTTAGATTGCCTTTATCCCAAGTCACATTGAATAACAAACCATTGAGTGGTGCGGCTAAATAAAAGAAAAAACGGGGGCAAGACAAAAAACTTAAGAAAACGAACTCAAACATTTTAAGTTTTTTCTCTTCTAAATCTACTGTTGAAGTTGAATCTACTTCTACATTTTCAAGTAAGTAAACACAGTTCTTTCGCCTGTCCTTTAAACACCTATAAATATAATCTAATCCATTTTAGTAAAGTATATACTATTATTATTATACATTTTGTGTTCAGAAAAGTACAGAGATCATTTCTGTATATTTATTTCAAATATCCCATGGAAATTGGTAGACAGTTTGTTAAATCAAAGGGCCACACACAACTTTGACCAAATGTTAGATTTGTGTAAACATACACAGCAAGAATTAAAATTTTTTTAAATAATTTAGATTTTGAGACTGATTTTTCTCACATGAGAATAACCAAAAAAAGAAAATGTCAGGGGAGCTATGTGAAGACCGGTCTATCTCAGTTTCGCCATATTTGAAATATAAAGGTATTTTTTCAACATACTTGATTGTGCATTAAATAGCATCAGAGATAGGTTATTTGTTCCTAACAAAGAACTGCTTGAAGACTGTGCTTTACTAGACTCAAAGAATTTCAAACTTGTATTAAGTAGGACATTCAAGGAATCAGATTTACAGACTATGTCAGTTTTGGCAATGTTCAAAGGAGTAGGTTAGTGACTGAGCTAAAACAGTTTGCTGAGCAATATAACGTTTTTAAGTTGACACTTGGCAGCGACGTCTCCAGGAAAAGTATTGTTGTTGATACGAAAAATACAACAAGGAAAACACGAATACCAGCAAAACATTGATGAAGAAGACTCTTTTCTGAAAACAAACAACAAACGAACAAAAGATTTTGCAAAATAGGAACCGAAAAAGAAAACTGTACAGAGTGTTTATCATGTTCTTTCACCGTTTTACACCACCTAACAAAACAATCTGGACTGTTTAACAATTTATATACAGTCTACAAATTTGTACTACCTCTACCCTGTACTCGCAGTAACATGTGTAAGGGGTTTTTCTAAATTAAAAATAATTGTTAAAACAAAATTAAGAAATTCCCTAACAAACCCCATTTGGCTGACTTAATGTTAATGCATTGTTAATGACATGTTTAACAGTTGAAAAGGAGGAAATAATTGATGAAATTGCACCAACAAGTGATGAACTGAAAAAAAAACTAATGGTTTAGAATTAATTGCAACTTATAATATTATGTTAAAACTAAAGTTAAACAGATCTATTAAATGCGCTTAAATTATCTGTAATTTCAATTTTTTTATGTAATCATAAATTTATGTATGAAATGTTTCTGTTTTCATTCAAATCTGTCTTTGACACATTTTTTGGGGGGCCTACAAAGGGGAAGCCGAGGGCCCAAATCTGTACCAGACCTGCACTGGTCTTAACTAAAAAATTAACAGATTTTTTCAAAAAGTTCACCATCTTCGAGATATTTGCAAATACGGTTTTCTTTACCTTGGCCCCTTGTAGTTAACCCCATGTTTGACAAATTCTCTCATACTATTTGACACCCCAATATCATTAGGTATGCAAAAATTCAGCCTGTAACAAATATTTTCTGTTAGATCTTTAATATACCTGGACTATAGAGGTAATTGTGATAAATGAAAATTAATAAGAATGCAAATAGTTCAAATAACAGAAGTATTCTTGAAATATTTATTCTTAGTGAAAACCTAAATTTGGGTAATGATCATAACTCTCTCTTTGAAAGATATACCAGGTTTAATTCTATGAACGTCAATATATTTAATGTGATTATCAGTTTAACAAAATAATAACATAGTCAGAGAAGTTTAAAAAATGGCTGTCATTGTGTTCCAGCTCTGTTAGTTTTACCTTCCAACTAAATTAAATGTTTTTACCATAATTTAAAACAATATATGTCGATATTTATTTGGTTTGCTGAGATGACATTGATATAATGTTGTCATTATGAGATAGTTTCCGGATCACTGAATGTAATACACAGTATTATTGTATAAATACATTATTTTTTCCATCTAGTCATCACTATTTTTGATTTTTAGAAAATATAGTACATTATTTATAGTAAATACAATTAATTTATTTAAAAATAATATTGATTTAACATATTCACTAAACTCCAAAATGATTGTGTGGATTAAAATTATTTTGGGTAAACTTAAAAAAGAAAAGTTTCACAAAAAATAAGACAATAGTATTTATTAGAAAACTATTCTGTACTCATTCAAGCGATGTAATTACTTATTTCTAGTCACTAGATGAATTGAGCAGTAAAGCAGTGCCTAAACGAATTCATTTAAGTTCACCACTTGAAATTGAAAAAGCAGTTGGTAAGTATTTGTGACACTATTTTTATAAAATAATATTCTCAGCTGTCTTATATAATGAATTTTTAAAACTGGAGGGTGTTTAATTTAAGGATTACTTTTTAATTTTTTGCAAAGCACAGTTAATTAGCAACATGATAGGAGGCCTATCATACCTACCTATCATAAGAGGGGTTCATACCTGACTCCAAAGCACAAGGAATCTATTTAAATCGTATGAAATCTTTGGATGGTTGTCTAGTTGGTACAAAAAGTTGATTTCAGGCTAATCATTTTTCTGCGTTTCACCTTATAAAACCTGATAGACAAACAAAAAATAAACAGTTATAAAAGCATATTTATAAATTTGTATCATAACAGGTGATTGACTTAAATAAATAGATGTTGTTAATGCGCATTTACAAATTACTGAACATCCATAGCAATTTGTCATAATTTAACAATTTTAAAATTCTTAGAATTGTGCTGAAGTTAAAAAAGAATCATTTAGAAGGTTTCTTGATCTTTGAAATTATTTTGTCTTGATTTATGTCTATAAAATGTAATAGAAAATCAAATATTGCCTTAATCTTAAAATCGGTCGAGTATTGCACGTTTTGAACAATCTTAGTGGTCTCATGCAATTGAGTCAAAAGGTTAATGTGATAGAGTTTGAAGGTTACCCCCCATGAAAAGATAAATCATATCGGATAGAATAATTTTATCTAGAATTACATAATTTTTTAATAAAAAAGTTATTTATTAACATATTTATATTTCGTTTTACTATCACTGATTTAAAAGTATTTGAAGCTTTTTTATACGGTATAAGAAAGTCTAATGAAGGTCTGACTGTCTTAATTTCTACAAAAGGCTTAACATTTGAAAAAAATCAATTAATTTACTATAACTAATTCTGATTTGAAGTAACTCATATCAGGTACTCTTTACTAAACAATAAACTTTTAAAGATTATTGTTTCAGTTAATTTGTACAAAAATTTATTATCTGATATATTTAAGTGTTTAGATATCTTATTTATTTACAAAGTTACTGGGGCAGGGTGCAACGATATGCGTTGCAAAAAATAATAATAAAATGTACATTATAAAGTGTAAAAAAAATGGGGTTCGGTAAAAAATTCAAAAATTAAAAAAAAATATATTTTAAATCAAAATAAAAATGCTATATGTGGATTATCTAATACCCACTAATATCTCCTCAACACCTCCTTTACCTATTTACCTTAAAAAACAAAAATCGTCGCTCACGTACCACTTAAAATCGCTTATACACCTCCTAGGCCTATTGCCTCACTTCAATAATAATCATCGCCCACCTTAACTCTCCATAACATCTTTCTCCAAGTCTCAACGCAGAACAATATTAAATATTTCACCTTACTTCAACTCACCTTACTATGATTCACCTTACCTAAATGCACCTTACTTGAATTCACCTTAACAATTACCTTCGCTTGACTCCCATAATCTTAATAGTAAAAAAAAAAATAATAATCATGATAATTTGCGATAATCCACATATAGCCTCACTTATGCTCTATTTGCATGTATTTACTTATAATTACTAATCACTGAAAAATACTTGTTAATTAATTCTATCTTCTTAGGGGTGGGAACCTGGCTAATTAAAGTAGTGGCTAAATGGATATTCGTGGCTATAGAAAGAAATTCAAGGCATTGTGGCAGCAACTATTCGTTTACTCTGACATAATTAAAGAATGCTGATTTACAATGAAATACATCAGGACTACAAGAAACAAACAACAAATCATTTATATATAAATCTGTACAAGTTACAATTAGGCCCTAGTCCACCTATAGTATGACGCAATAGCTAAGAAAATTGAAGCTAATTTATTTCTCAAAAAATTGTAAAACTCTAAAATGCAGACTTCCAAAGTTAAATTAATGGCCATATTTACTCACGATACCAGTTGTTTTTGTAATTGTACCTAGGTTTGCACTGATTCTATTTGATATAGCTAGCTCACTTTCATCGCGTTAGTCCGGTCACATGGCGGCTTTTTTATAATTTCACTTTCCAAGAAAAGTACACAACAGATTTTACTTTCTAAGTTTTCACCAACTTTCAAGCACCACTACTCCATTTTAATGCAACATTTGTTGCGATTTTAAAGAAAATATAACATTTTACGACGAACTTTCCACCACCTCTGTCCAGTTACATTTACAGTTCGTTACGCCATCTTGATAGAAGACGCTGCTTGTAATACATTCTACCTCGTCCCAGTGAAAAACCAGTACGTTTCCTTACGTTCTGTATCTTTTGACATCTGTGCTCTTTCACATACACAGATCGATACTCTCTCTCTTCTCCAATTGCTTCCATGATCACTGTACATACTATCATACCAAGTTTTCGATTCATATTAAATTGTGCTATGTACTGTTGTTATATTCTTTTTTTTTTTTTTTTTTATTTATTTATCGAACTGTTTATAGTCTTAAACACCGCTTCATTGTTCGCTTATAACGCACCACTCGTTGAAATAAAGTTTCTGTACAATTTCACCTTTTACACATGCTCATATTTTAATATATATTTTTTAAGTCTGCTTTTGTATTTCCTATTTTTACAGTCTGCTTTTACGTTTTATTATTTGTTTATCAAAGAAAAAATGATTCTACTGTAATTATTTTGCGTCATTAAGAAATGTAATTATATGAAAAAATTAAATGATTAGTATTATTTATGTATTGCGTCATTTATTCATTTAGACCAAATCTCTGTTCCTTTAGTCACTATAGGAAACAGCTGACTCATTTCTTACTTTATTATTTTCTCTGTGACATGGACGTAAGTGTCACAAGGGGGAGAGTTAATTATATCTACCAAGTATATACAACTTATATATTTTTACATATTTTAAATTTGTTTGTCCTTATAAGTGTTAATTGTATTTTCAACTTTTGGAACTAACTGTTATGGTGCAAGTTGTAAAATTGAGGGTTTAATTATCCTTTTAATTGCTCTGGGATATCTATTTAAATACTGTTATTTTAAAATTAATGTTATAGCTATTTTAGTGATATAATCTTAGGTCAGTCTGTATTTTTAACAGGTGAAAGTGATTTGATTAAAAGGATTAGGAAAATAGCAGAGAAAAACTTAATATGGAGAAGTTACATTGGGATGGGCTACCACAACTGCTGTGTTCCTCATACTATTATGCGAAATATTTTTGAAAATCCAGGATGGTAAGTTAAAAAGATAGTTTAAATTAAGAAACAAAATATAGTTTCTCAATACAATAGATATTATACACTAACTAAAATTAACAGAAGCACACTTACTTATTCATAGATTTTAGAGTTAAAACAACAAACTAAATCAATAATTAATTCTAGGACACATACATTCCACCCTCCTCTGAACACTAACTCACATCCACCTTCTAGTTAACATATACCGCTGGAAGTTAGGAGAAAATTTGTTAGCTCACTCGATGCAAAGGAACAGAAAAGACATTTACGCCATTTTAATGATTATAAAGATATATAAAAGATACATTGATAAAATATAGGTGATTGTTTACTATAGTGAAAAATTATAGGTGATTGCATACTTTATAAAAAATATAGGAATGAGAATATGGTTTACCACTGAGGGTCAGAAGAAAATTTGGTACCTCACTCGATGCAATTTTAATGATCATAAAGATCTATAAAAGATACATTGATAAAATATAGGTGATTGTTTACTATGTTAGAGGAAAAACATACCCATGATTCATTATTTTTCCCTGAAGGGGAGATTTTACAACTTTTGAATTTCAGTCATACATAATTTGAGGCAGGGAATATTTAATGTTATCTCTTCCTATTTTGAAATGCCAGTACAGTAGAATCCCGATAAATCGACCCTCTCTAACCCGGATCTCTGCATAACCCGGACCAGTTAAAAAAAAGTAAAAAATTTGTGCTTTGTATGAAAACACATTATGTTTGTAAGCACCATCAGTCACTATACAGTGAGATTGTACTGTCTGGATATCAAGATCTGTATCACCAGCTACACTATACTTGTCACAGAAAAAAAAACTGCCCTAGTGTTGCATTTACTTCTGTTGTGCTACACTCTTTCTTGTGTTTGTTTTCTTTGTTATCACTGTGTGATTTTTACAACAGCTACGAAGTGTACAAATATTGTGACTATGGAAGGTAAATGGATCAGAATTGATAAAGGTGAACTGTTAAAGAAGGTTACTGCTGGGTTCAAAGTGGCTTTATTTGTCTCTGATTGGAAGGAACAATATTGAGAACTTTTGTTTCAAAATTATATCAAAGGACAGTTCAAATAATCGGTCAAATATGCTAAATTAAAAACATTAGATTATGTATCATTTGTTTGTTTTTTTAGTGAAAGAGAATGTTTACAGTTATTATGCTGAAGCGGATGCCTGATCGTGCAGTTTGCAAACAGGGCAGGTAAACAATTTGAGATTTATTTTACCCTTTAAGAATAATATTTCAGTTTTGGCTCCATGTATCATAACAAATTTCAAAAATATTAAATACAGCTGCTGTCAAGATGCTCAACGTGTAATTACAATTCAATTCAATTGGAACGGTGCACTTTATAATGTGTTGTTAATAATCGTGAAGCGGGTCATTGCTTGCTATGCGCATTCGGTATTTTCCTGCCAATCACAAAACCTAACACCAACTTTCTTTATTACTGCTTTAAACAAGTGCAATCTGTCTGTGCTGCACAAATTTGACTGTAAAACCTGTCAGTGAAACCT